>JAOTQJ010061150.1:0-13770 GCA_025642045.1 Solanum sejunctum | reverse complement strand
AAAGGAATTGGGTTTAGTATGTGTTCACGTGCCCCTCTATCGGGCACTGGTCACGACCCCAGGGTGGGGTGTGACAATTATCGTGTTTTTTTTTTGGTGTGTAATATACATGTTATCTCACTTTTTAGTTATATGTTATTTCTTTTATATAATTTTTTCTCCTTTAATATTGTTTTATAGTTTAATTATTGGAGTTATAGAGAGTTTTATGTTGAACGATATAATTGACGATCTTTGATTGCTCATCCAAAATACTATTTACGGCGTCATAATGAACGGGTGCGTTGTGGCTATTTTTAATCCGTGAGAGATATTTATTCATTTTTTAATTTAAATAAATAAATTTTTGATTGCTAACATTTATTTATTTTTATGCAGTTTAACTTTTCAATTTAATGCATCAAAAAATAAAAAAAATAGGTATTCATGAATCAATTTTTATGTAATGTCTAATGGAGAAAGGGCAAGAATCAAAGGATAGTTTAGAGGGGCTATTAGAGTTTGGATGTGACTAGACACTGACAATATCACCTTATATATTTTAAAGATACTGACCCTATCAGTTACTCGGCTTTTTTATTTTCAAAAGATAAATCGCAATTTATCATTTATAGCATCACATGGCTTATTTTAAGCCTTAGGAAACAAATCAAGGTTTTGCCCTATTTTAAGTTCGAGTGTAGCTCATCATATCCGAGGATACTATATGCCCGTACCCCCTTACTTGGTTGATTTATTTATTTTACCAAAAGACACACTAAAAAAAAGTTTGATTGTCTTTCTAAAGTACCTAAGATCCCTACTTATAGTCCAAAAGGCATTGGACAATTATAGTTTTGATGGTTCTAAACTCAAAGAAAATCTAAAGCTTCATAATAGAATTCGTGTCAAAGAAAACAAACAAAACGAGCAATTAGTAAGTAAAGTTTCATGTAGGCCTCTATAACACAGAGAAACAATAGTAAATAGTACTAAGTTTTAATAAGTGTACCACAAGAAATCTTGGTTAGTTTTTTTTTTTTTAAGAAAAGAACTTGGATTATTCTTATTCATATGAAAAAATATTTGTCAAGATTAACATTTATTAAATTCCCCAACTTCCAAAGGATATAATTAAAAATACTCAAGTACTATAACATCCCAAGAATTCTTAGCAAAACAAATGTGTCGAAATCATGTAAAAACTATTTAAAATGTTGACATAATTTTATAACTAAAAAGTTTCATATTTATCCTTGATATATTTTAAAGAAAATTTGATTAACATCCTATAAAATCATGTGATTTTAAAATCCATAAACATGATTTTGGGAGTAATTCAAACACTTATCCAATTAAAATTTAACTATTGTAAAAATATTTAATAGATCTTAACATTAAATGAAAAAAAAGAAATCTTCACATACAATGTCATACTAAAAATATCCAGCTAACTCTTTATCCTATTTTAAGCAAACGCTCCTAGAATCTTTATCATCATTATTATTATTTTCATTAAACTAAATATGATTAATTCATTAGTTCCTATAGACATGTGTCCTATATCACATCATGTTTCTTGTATCACAGTCACAGGGAAAAAGAAGAAAAGTTTAAAACGGAAAAAGAAATAATTAAGCACATAAGATCCCTTCCCCCATTAACTATTCCCAAATTTCACTATATTTTATTATTACAACATTTTGCGCAAAGATATAATAAAACATAACAGAAAAACTAAAAGCTTCAATGCTAATCTTCCTTACATCCCACGACTCTTCCCCTGTTATTTGTGAAAATCAAAAGAGAACCTGCAATACTATAAAAGAAACATAAATAAATAAATTAACCAAAAATAGAACCTAGAAGAATCAATTAAGAGAAATTTCATATCCTTACCATAATCAGCCAAGTACCATTTACGGAGAGATAAAAATCAGTCATCAGAGAAAACCAATATTTGAAAACGGTAAAAATATATACATATGTAAATATTTTCATACCGAATTACAGCCGAATAATTATATACGAATCAATCAGTGACAATTCATCAAAGGTAAATAAGGAAAACAAGGTGGAATAATTTAAATTACAACTATGGTAAAGCCTAATCAGTGAGGAATTGTCAGCGCAATTACAGAAAAACAGTCAATTACAGCACAGAATTAAACTTTTCTTTATCAAATAATTTTTAACAACGGTCTAATTCATGAATAAACAATGTTTAAAATGCAAGAAGTATTCGAGCTTCTAAAATGCTGAAACGCCATTATACTTTGATCAAAGTGACAATGAGAATGCCAAAAAAGACACATGAGATGATGTTAGTTCAAAATTTGTAGAACAATAAGCAACATGTGAGAGCTTCCTATGTTCTTCACAATCAGTTCACGCAGAGAAAAGTCCATAAAGTAGTTATTAAAACCGACAATGGTGAATCAACCTACCTACATCTTTCCAAATTAGCAATAAAGAAACTATGGCATCATAAACTATGGCATAACAAAACTCATTAAAAGGCTTATTCAAACCTTGAGCTCTTAATATTGTATCAAAGCATGACCTGGTGCTCAAATAATCTATTATGTTATTCTTATTAAATTTTGATATCTATAAAGTAACTTAAAGCGTATGATTTATATAGCTTAACCTTTTGTGTGCATGATACTTATTTAAAATTTATATAGGCATATTTTGTAGCATATTAATAGTTCCTAATACATACTTTCTCTAAAATAATAATTTTAACACATTTATACGAAATTCTATAAACATGATTTTCTATAGCAAAAAAATTAAAAATATATCCTAAAACATGATTTTTAACATTGGGACTAACATTATAACATAATACTTAAGCAATTGAATTTAAAGAATCTAAAGACATGATCTCTGTAGCTTCATAACATGAGAGAGAATTATTTAACCCTGAAACATGATTCTAAAAAAATATTGATTAAGCACATTCAAAGCAAAATCTTATAAGCATATTTTCTATCACAAATATAATACTTAAAATGCTAAAACATGATTTCTAACAAGCGTAATGTTTAGAATAAAATCCTAGAACATGGTTTCTAACAATAATAATTTTAAGCAACTTTTTATAACTTCATAACAAAATTATTCAAGCTTAAACATAATTTCTAACAGTTAACAAAAATTAATTAAACCTAGACATGATTTCTAAAACACTTGAAAATTAAACCTAAGTGCATGCTTTCTAAGACACATAATATTAAAACGCGAGTCATAGAACAAGACTAAAATCCTTTAAATCCAAAAGACATATTTCAAACAAGACAAAATACATTCATAGAATCTGAGAAAGATTTCAAATATATCTTTTACATATTTATAGTGGTACTTTCACCTCAAATAACGTGTATGGATTTGTTGCTCAAATATTAATTGGACCTTATGTTTCAGGATTTGTTAGGATCCAAAAATATATATACGTGTAAGGGGAGGAGTAGGGGTGTTCACGATTTGGAAGAAAATCGATACAAATCAAAAAATCAATTCAAATCAAAAAATCGAATCAAACCAATTAAATAAACCAATTTTATTTTTGTTTTGGTTTTGTTTGGTTTTAGTTTTTTAAAAACTGATAGTATTTTATTTGAGTTTGGATTTGTTCGAAAAAATCGAAGAAATAACTGAACCGAACCGACAAAATTATATTCATATATTTTATAATTATACATACATAATGCATTATTTATAAAAATATTATTTATTTTTTTAATCTACTATGAAAGTATAAATACTCAAAAAAAATATTTATCTTATTAATTTCATGTATATGAATGTCTATAACAATTCTTGTAGGGACTAGAAACGTCATTAGCTTTTTCTTCTAGGCCAAAATAATAAATTTTAAAACTTTTTTATAGTAAATTTAGTGATTGAAAGCTTTATAATATTAGTCGTTCTAACTATTTTTCGTTTTGAATTGATTGTTGTCACTTTTTCTGCATTTTAAATGTATCATTACTTTTATGTTTATGTATGGTTAATATCCGAATAACCGAACCAAACTGAACCAAAATTGATAACAAACAAACCGATAAATACATATTATAATTGGGTTGATTTGGTTTTGAGAATTTAAAAATTGAATTAAGTTGGTTGATTTTGATTTTATCAATAACTAACCTAAACTGACCCGTGAATACCCCAAGGAGAAGCAGTACAATATGGCATATGTATGAGCAACATTTAATTTGATTAATTACTCTTATCTCTTCATCTTTATTTGTCTGGTGTATATTAAAAATAGTTATCTAACTTTACTTATTTAGTTTGAAAAATTAAAAAAATGTATACCTATCTTGTCCTAACTATTAAATACTATACTCGTATGTTGTGCGAATATTACTTTATGATAATTTTTATATCATAAAACATTAAATATTTTATATTTTTATCTTTTATTATTTTTATATTGTATTAATAAAATAATTTTTTTCATGTTAACAATTTATTAAGTCTAATTTTTTACATGAAATATTAAATATCAAAAATTAAGTACGATTTTGGTACATTTTACATATACTTTTTGGAATTAAAAAGTTTCAACATATTTTTTACTGAATCAATAATTGTTATTATTATTTAATATAACACTCGGTAAAATTATCAAAATACCCCTAGATGAGAGATGTGCGCATAACACATCTTCCCAAACTCCAATGGTAAATTTGAGACTGGAAATTCGATCAGCATAAAAAATTGTGTGGAAAAATGGTCTTAGTTGATTTTTAGAGCAACTGGATTAAAAGATAATATTTCGATGCGAAAATGCATTCCCATAAGAGTGCGCGACATATCCGCATCGCGGACTTGTCGCAAATTCACACTTAGATGATCCTAATATTTTCTTCGAAATTAGAAAATTCGACTAAAAAAAATTAGCGAAAAACCCTAAGACAGACCATCTCTGCTACGCGCACTTGGTACGCCAAGGTATAATATTTTCAGTTTTTCATGAGGGGCATTCTAGACTTTTTTAATCCTTCCTAAACTTAAAACACCATCAAAATAGGTCGCTTGGTCTAAAAAGGATTTCTAAACTCATTCAAAAGTCTTTTACGTTAAAATTATGTAACACCGATAAAATTTTCAAAATACCCCTAAAAATAGACGTGCGCATAATGGGTCTTCTCATGCTCCGTTTGCAAATCCGAGGCTGGATATGCGATCAACATAAAAAATTGAGTGGAAAAATAGCTTCGGTCAATTTTTAGAGCAACCGAATCAAAAGATAATTTTTTGGTCTGAAAACCAAAAATAGTGTGAGTGCGCAACAGAGACGCATGGTGCCTCTGTAGTGGACCTACACTTTATTTTTTTCAATTTTTTGGACAGAGACTGAAAAACTCGTTCGAAAAATTTTCAAAAAAAATACATTGTGGCGCGACGCGGACCCACTTTCCCATAGTGAAATTTTTTTTGAAAATTTATGAGGGGCATACGGACAATTCCCAACCCCTCCTAAACTTAATACACAATTAAATTAGATGATTTTGAGCAAAAAAAGGGTCTAAGACCCCATTCTGAGTCCTTCCTAAGTCGTTGAAAGGTTAGGGCTTGAGAGAAGAGAAGAGGAGAATGTGAGATTCGAGAATCTAAAGAAAATTCTTGAAGGCTATTGTTGATAGCTTCATCCCAAGTATGTAAGCCTAAACTAATAGCATGAGATTGTTCTCTCATGTGGCCTATTGATGGTCTTAAAAGAGTTGAGAGTTTATGAGTCCCCATACATGTGTTCTTGAATTACTTTCTTGAATATTCTCTTGAAAATTATATCTATTACATATATTTTTATATGTTGATGATCATCATAAACTTGATTTTTTGAATTATATATTTTCCACAAGATAATATACAAACCTATATGATAAATTTGTGAAAGAATGCATAATGAACTTAGGGATGGAGTCTAAAGCCTTGACTTGAGTATGTTGATGGTAATCTTGATGTGAGTGTGAGGTTGAGTTATTTGAGCTTGATGATCCCATGGGTATTGATAATTGAGTTCTTATGTTCTGTCTAAACGACTTCTTCTAATTGATGATCTGAGCCCTTGAGTTCCTGAATTGAGAATTGAGTTAATTGAGATGAGTTTAGTCCTTGAAATAATAAAGGAACTTTGAGTTTGAGTTTAATGAAATAATAGACTCTCCACGAGACTAATTGAGATGATGATGAGGAGTCGTATGAGCATTGAGTATTGGGAGGAGTATCGAGCACCAAAATGAGTAAAAGTGAGTCCTACTTGCACTCATTATCTATGTTGGCTAGCGTAGGAGAGAATTGAACCATTATATCTCATGGTCCCTTCCTAAGTTTATGTCCCTAAAACAATAGAGGATGGCAGAGTTCAGATTGCTTGTGGATCATACTCGTTCTTTACCTAACAACTACGAAATAGTTATGGCAATATCAACATGATTGTTGTACAACCATTGGTTCATAAGTGGTTGTTGTCAGATAAGAGAAACTCCTAGAGAGTTCCCACAATCGAGCACTCTAAGTCGAGTCCAATTGAGATGAGTTGAGTTCCTTCGACTTGAGTCTGAGTTGATTGATGAGGTTGAGTTGGTTGGAGTCACTTTTTTACTCTTTATTCTTGCTGTAGATAGACATTTGACATTCTGATTAAGTATTATGTTGAGTTAATATTGTTCTATATTATTCTACCTGTTTCTATTTTATTCAGCTATTTTACATACCGTATATTTTATGTACTGACTCTACTTGGGCGCTCCATTATTTTATGATGCAGATACAGAGATTAGAGATTGTTAATAGGTGAATCATTGAGGATCTAAGAAGTTAGCTGATTGGTGAGCCTACGTTATTTCAGAGGATCATTACTTTTATATAATCTTGCTTATAGAGTTAGACTTGATAGTTTATTTTTGTTTGAGGTAGTCATGGATTTGTCATTGGCACCGCTTCATATGGTAGTGATAAAGGCTTCATAGACTAAAGCCGGATACTAATTTTTAAGACTTGTTTAGCTAGTTCTTTCTACTAGCCTTGCATTTATTATATTATGTTGAGATTAGATAGATGTGCCTATTTACTTTCTTATGTCTTTCGCTGATTAGTAGAGTTTATTGATTTAATGATTGTGATGAGGCTTAGTGGTTCGCTAGGGACTAGCAATAGACTCTGGGTGTTGACCATGTCTTGGGTATCCTTCCGGGACGTGACTAATTGAGTTAGAGTTTTTTAGAGAAAGAGAGAAGAAATCTAGGGTCCCAGAGGGTAGGTTCAATTTCTTGTAAAGATTAGTGTTATTCTTTTGTGGGTTTGAAGATGTCCATGGAGGCTTTGGTTTTCGGGAGAGAAATGAAAGTGGGACATCCCTCTTGGAGTTTGCGAAAGCATTTGAGTTAGTGATTGCAAACTCGTATTTTCCAAAGAGGGAAAACCACTTAGTTACTTACCGCAGTATGGTAGCTGCGACTCAAATTGATTACATACTTATCCAAAAGGGTGATAGGAGTCTATGTAAGAATTGCAAGGTTATCCCAAGTGAAAACATTTCCTCGCAACATAGAGTTTTAGTGTTGGATTTTGAGATCAAGAAAGATAAGAAGAAAAAGGTAAGGTATGCTCTACCTAGGATTAGATGGGGTGGCCTTACTCCTGCCCTGTCTGGCGAGATGGAAGAGAAGTTGAGAAACTTAGAGGCATGGAAGAGTGAAGGTGATGTGAATACTATGTGGGACTCGACTGCTAGTTGTATTAAGAAGGTAGCTACCGAGGTACTCGGAGTTTCAAGAGGGACCTCGGGTGGATGTTCGGGTGATTGGTGGTCGAACGATAGAGTTCAGGCTAAAGTGTCTGATAAGAAGGTCGCCTACACAGAGTGTTTACTGTGTAGGGACGAAGAGAAAAAGTTAAAGCTTAAAGTTATTTATAAGAAGGCCAAGTTAGAAGCTAATTTGGCGGTGACGAATGCTAAATCAGCAGCATTTGAGCGCTTGTATGAGGAGCTTAACGAGAAAGGGGGGGAAAAGAGATTGTATAGACTTGCTAAAACTAGGAAACGGAAAGCTCGCGACTTGGACCAAGTAAAGTGCATCAAGAGTGCAGAGGGAGAGGTGTTAGTAGATGATACTTTCATTAAATTTAGGTGGCAAGCGTACCTTCACCAACTCTTAAATGAGAAAGGGGATAGAGTTTTTGAACTGGGAGAGCTGGCACAGTCTGAAAGTCATAATGATTTTGGAAATTGTGGGCATTTTGAAGTTGAGGAGGTAAGATGGGCAATTAGTAGGATAAAAAGGGAGGGCGATCGGTCCTGACGGGATCCAGGCGGACTTTTGGAAGAACATGGGTAAGGATGGCATAGAGTGGTTAACTAGATTGCTAAACGCTATTTTGGAAACTAGCAGGATGCCTGACGACTGGAGGAAGAGTACAATGGTCCCACTGTACAAGAACAAAGGGGATATCCAAAACTATAACAACTATAGGGGTATCAATTTGTTAAGCCATACGATGAAGATCTGGGAGAGAGTAGTGGAGTTGAGTGTGCGAAGAGTAGTATCTATCACAGAGAACCAGTTTGGTTTCATGCCAGGGCAGTTGACGATGGAAGCGATCCATTTTGTCCGGCGGTTAGTGGAGAAATATATAGAAAGAAAGATGGACCTCTACATGGTGTTTATTGATCTTGAGAAGGCGTATGACAAAGTTTCAAGGGAGGTCATATGGCGGTGTCTAGAGGTGAAAGGTGTCCCAGTGGTCTATATCAGGGCGATAAAGGATATGTACAATAGAGCCAAGACTCGAGTTAGATCTACAGGAGGGGATTTCGAGTATTTCCCTATCGAGATGGGACTCCACTAAGGATCTGTGTTGAGCCCATTCTTATTTGCCTTAGTGTTGGATGTACTGATGCAACCTATCCAAGAAGAGGTTCCGTGGTGTATGCTATTTGCAGATGACATAGTTCTAATTGATGAAACTCGGTCTAAAGTTAATGAGAGGTTGGAATCCTGGAGTCTCGTTTTGGAGTCTAAAGGATTCAAATTAAGCAGGACCAAAATAGAGTACTTGGAGTGCAATTTCAGTGGTGAGCGGGAGGACACAGACACCGATATGAGGCTTGCCACTCATCCTATCCCTAAGAGGGACAACTTTAAGTATCTGGGGTCCATCATCCAGAATAGTGGCGGTATCGATGATGATGTCACACACCTTATTGGGGCAGCATGGACGAGTGGAGGCTTGCCTCTGGAGTTTTGTATGACAAGAAGATACCTCTTAAACTCAAAGGTAAGTTTTATAGAATGGTGATTAGACCATCATTGTTGTATGGGGCAAAGTGTTGCCAATAAAAAATACACATTTGCAGAAAATACATATTGCACAGATGAAGATGTTGAGATTTATGTGCGGCAGCTCCAGGAGTGATAGGGTTAGGAATGAGACAGTTTGGGAGAAGCTAGAGGTGGCCCCAGTGGCAGAAAAGATGAGGGAAGCGCGCCTGCGATGGTTTGGATATGTGCAAAGAAAGAGTGTCGATGCTCCTGTTAGGAGATACGAGAGACTGGCTATGAACGCTACTCAGAGGGGCAGAGGTAGACCTAAGTAGTACTGGGGGGAGGTGCTTAGACATGATATGGCAGAACTTGATCTTACTGAGGACATGACCCTAGATAGAAAGGAATGGAGGTCGCATATTAGAAGAGCGGGGTAGTTGTTAGGGTTAGGTGTTGCTTGGTTTCGGGTAATACTAGGGTTATTTGGGCAGGGGTACTCGTGTGTGCGCAGTATATGTCGTATTGTGTACCTTTTTTTTCATACCTTCATGTGCATGTCAAACCTTCATGTGCATGTCAAACCTTCATGTGCATGTCATATTGTGTGCTATTTTATTTTAGTTTAGTTTATTTTTTCATTTACCTTCCTTTGCATGTCATTCATAGTCACATGTCATACTTTCATGGTCATATCTAGTTTCTTTCTGCTTATGGGTTTTGAGCTGAGGGTTCACAGGAAACAGTCTCTCTACTTCTCTGAGGTAGCGGTAAGGTCTGCGTACATTACACCCTCCCCAGACCCCACTTGTGGGATTATGCTGGGTATGTTGTTGTTGTTGTTGTTATTAGTGTCGTTATTCATTCTAGGTATGTAAAGCTAAACTAAAGCATTTAGTTGTTCTTCTACATGCCCTCATTGATGGTAATAGAAAAGTTGTGAGTATATTGAGTCTCCATGCATGTATCTTGAATGTTTTCTCATAAATTATATATATTCTATGTAATTTTATATGTTGATGATCATCATAAGCTTGATTTTACTGTTTAAATACTTTTCATGAGTCATTTTAGAAAACCCTACATGTTATTTTCATAAAAGATTGCAAGAATGAACTTAGGAGATGAGTCTAGAGCCTTAATGATATGAACGTGCATGTGACTGTGATTGTCATTGTGATCCTGATATGAGAATACTGATAATTATATTGATGAAATTTATGTTCCTTGAGTCTTGAAGATCATGAAATTAGTCCTAAGATAGTGATTCTAACCCAATAGTTGATGGTTGATGTACTGAATTGAGTTAACAATGTCCAATAAGACTAGTAATCTGGATGGTTGATGTCTTATGAGCATGTTGAGTCCTGGAAGGAATATTGAGCACCAAATTGAGTAAGATTAGATAACAACTCAAACTCAATAACTACGTGGTCAGCGTAGGAGAGGACTGAATCAAAAGATCAGATGATTCATTTGTTCCAAAAGAGGACTTGATGCTTTTTGTTATGAATCCATCGATATGATGTCCTTTACCCCGGCAAGGTACTAGCAAGGGCAAATCTAGATTTATTAAAGAGGTGTCACATGACACGGCTTCGCCGAAATTCTTTATTAATATATGTATATAAATTACTAAAAATTAAATGATTAAATTATAAATTATTTATAAAGGACATTGCATACATGAAAGTGCTTGTAGCTCGTGTGGTTAATGTGTCAACTTGTCTCCCGGAGGTCCACTGTTCAAATCCTAGCACAATTTTGCTTTTTGTTCCCCTTCAAATCCAGATTTGCACAGTTTTTAGTTTTAACCCATCAATTTTAGTTTTAAAGCCTAGCCTCCTTGACATTTCATTAAAAATCTACGGACTCGTCCTAATTTGTTCAAAATCAACCTATTCTTTTTTATTTTAGAAATAAAACTTAAAATCTTTGAATCATTTATCAATTAGAATTGGAATTTTTAATTTTAAAAATAAAACTAAAAATTTTTGAATCTTTTATCAATTGAAATTATAGTTAGATAAAAATAATAATATTTATAGATTTCTTAAAAAAATATTTAGTTCTTGGTCACCAATCATCGTCATTCGGCATTTTGAATCTCCATATCATGCTAGTATTTTCGTTTTATTTTATTTATTTGTTATGAGCTTGAAATTTTTACTTTTATTTGTTCATAAATAATAATTTTATTCCTTATATTTGCTTGTTACAATGAAATAATTAAGAATTCATTAAATTGATACTGATAATTTTTTAAAATTTTTTGATTTGCATATCACCATTTAACTATGGATTGTTTATTGTATTATTTGCAGTTTTTTATTATTTGATCCTAAATTACTAATTGTGCAAATTATATAATCTGAGTCTAGATTTAATAGAATAATATTATTCTAAAAAAGATTTCAACCAACTTGGAAGAATGAGATAATAAGTCAAAAAAATATTGACTAACATCATGATGCAATGAGAAGGTCATATTTTCAAAAAGGTTATTTGTTTGCTATATAATCTGTGGTTGTATAAAGTTTTATTTACCAATACGGAGTGAGTAATTTAATTTAAAATTTTTAAATATTATCTAATATATATATATTATACAATTATTATTTTAATTTATAATTTTATTTACATTTTATATCATTTACACACAAAAATTTCATAAAGTTTACTATTAATGGGGCACCAAATTTTTGAAGGCCTAAAGCAAAGGCTTTTATTGATTTTCTTCTTGAACTATCCTTATCATTTAAATTGTAACACCGCTTGAAAAAAAATCTTGCAAACATCATTGGGTACTGGATGGATATGGCAATGACATCACTTCGTTGTATCATCACCGGCTCATAGGTGATGGTTTCAGTTAGAGAAACTCCAGATAGATCATGCCAGTATCTTAATGTGATGACTGAGTTCCTTACTTTTCGAGTTTTGTCTCTTGAGTATGACTGAGATGAGTTGATGTTTGAGTTAAGTGTCTTTTATGATGTTCTTTCCTTTCCACCTATTTTACATACTCGTACATTCCACGTACTTACGTCCATTTGGGCCTATATCTTTTCTTGATGCAAAGACAGGTACTCAAGATCCTCAATAGGCACTTTGTTGAAGATCTATTCTCCTACAGCTGATGGGTGAGTCATTTCCTACATTCGGAGGTTGTGGTAGTCATAGACTATCATGGTACCATTCTAGACTGTAGAGGTCGAGGATTCATAGACTAGAAGATGATGACTTGATGTTGAGGTTTTTCTTTCCAAAATTGAGTTTTCTTTAAATTTACTATTATGTCACAGATGTTGAGTTCAACTTTGTTGGCCTATGGTGTAATGACCCGGTAGGTCATTGTGAGAATTAGTGCTCTGAATTTCATACAAGACTTATCTTGAAATATTTTAAATACGTATTTTGGATTATTCAAAAACTATGACTATTTAATTTATGGGTAAATTTATATAATTAATTTAATTGGCGGACTAAATTGATAACTTATTAAATATCGTATAACACTTAATATATATATATTAAAAAGAAGTTAGTGGGGTTTAATTTTCTTTTTGTTATAAACCTAAAAGATGGAAAAGTAAAAGGAGAAAACTTACCGAGAATATGAGGCAGCCGAATTGCAGTTGGTAAGAATTTTAACTACTCATGAATCTTGTATGTGTATAAACATATAATTATGAAAATATAGCTAGTGGTATTAGAAAGTATTACATTATCATTTTTTTAAGATTAGTTAATGGTTGATTTGTCATAAAGTGAATGTAGGATTAAAGTGGAATAAGAATATCTAATGGGAAATCCTATTGCCTCGGGTTTCGTGAAAAGGGGGAATAGGTAGTATGAATCATCATTAGAACAATTGAAACCTTGATCTTAAGCAACATATATACTACCCACTTAGGTTCTTGTCAATTATATATATAAATCCTTCTTCCCGTGGTTCATTGTTTGGTCAAAATTTATTACTTCTTATGCGGCTCCAAACGCATATAAATATAGGTATATGTTTTTGTATTAAAAATTGGAGATTTGTATTATATAAATAATCATTAAAATTATATTATTTAGAGGAATTAAGATGAAACTCTAAGCTCAAAAAAAATTGGAACTTGACTATAGATTTGGGTGTTTTAGTTGAAATCTTATTATGGTAGATTATTTAATTAGATTGTAGTGCTACGGATTTCATTCTGAAAGAGAAAGCTCACATGCTTGATTGACTGTCTTTGACTAAGGCAAGTGAATTTCTTAACCTTTGTTAAGTATATAGAATCTTGTGCTTTTTGTGTGAGATGTTGAGAATGTTATATGTGGGTTTTGATTGAAATATATCAATTGGGTGGTACCCTATGCTGATATTCGACTTGTGAATTAATGATGGAGGTTTACTATATGTGAAATAGTGATACTTACTTTGTTTCCATCAATCTCGGATGAAGCCAAAGATTGACTATTTTTGGCCTTGGAGTATGATGGAATAAAGCAAAATGGC
>JAOTQJ010061139.1:0-13771 GCA_025642045.1 Solanum sejunctum | reverse complement strand
AACCAACGCCACCACGCTACTTAGGGGCTTCAATATATCGAGTTTGAAGCATCAAATAATCGAAAACACGAAAAAATTGAATTTTTTTTTTAGGTTATTGTAGCAACCGAGAGGGTATTTTCTTGTTCCACAATTTTTTTGCTAAATTTTGTAAGTATAAGATGAGATGATCTTAAAGGGATATACATGTATATATATAGGCACACATGCTCCACTTGTGCCAATCAAAAAATAACACACACCTTGACACCACATCAAGATTTATTCTTAAGGACTAAACTTAGAAGAAATGTTGCATTCGGTCCCAAACTTTATTAAATCAAACCAATTAAGGATGTTCGGGGTTTAAATTAAGTTATGGGTCCTAACACTTATGGCTTTTACTCTATGATATCAATGAGTTAGGGATTGGATAAATTGTACTCCCACATGACTTGCAATGATTTTATGATATGATACTATGACTTATGATTTTCCTACTCTTGTGAGAGATCACCTAGCAATGAGTGGACTAGAAGCGAATACCCAAGTCCTAAAACAATGTGTCACCATAGGTAAAAAGATTATAGGTGATTACCCAAGTCCCTAAAAGACGAGCACCCTAATTATGAGGGCTTGAGGCGAGTACCTGAGTCCGAGCTTGAGGCGAGTATCCGAATCCAAGAATTACAGGCGAGTACCCAGTTTACATGAAGCTTAGTGTATCCACTTAGGCACTAGGAGGTTCACCTTGGCAAGTGACTTCCTCCTTTCTTCTGATGTAGGGGAAACATCGGGACTCCATAGATTAAGTTACATGGTTTATGTTGGTTATGGTCTCTCTCACTATCTTTTATGAACTCCCCAAAAATTTATGGTATATGTCTCTCTTGATCTATGGTTTTCTTACATATTCTCGTGTCCCCAATACATTCTCTTATGATGATTATGATGGTTCCTTATTATTATGTCCAAATATGCTTATTAATATTGATGATGTTTTGAATTCATATAACTCATCGTTTTAAGTACTCAAATGATTTTATCACCTATGTTCAAGTTGTTCTCATGTTCCCAATAGGTCCCCTTATGATAAATTAATATGGTTCCTTTATGTTATGTCTAAAGGTGATTTAAAGTTCCTACAATTCATTGTTTCACAAGTTCTAATGGTATTTCTCCTAAAGGTACATGATGATATCTACAAGTGTGTAAAGATGGTCTTTATTATGATTACCAATGTTCCTTGCATAATAAAATAGTTTTTCATGTAAAGTGATGTATTTGTTCACCCAAGAATATAAATACTTTAATTATGTATGACATCATGTATTTCTCACTAATTTAAGTTTATATGACTTATCATGCATTCAAGAAAGGGTAGATTCTTTATTCCTCATGTGCACTATTCCATGTTCTATGGGTAGAGTAAAATGCCTAAACGATCATCCATATGTATATTTCAGGTTTATATAATTTTTGTATTCTCGATTATGTTTATCTATGTATCCCACTATGTTCTTTCTAAAATTGTCATTTATATATAAATAATATTATCTTGATTACAGCTACTAATTCCTTTGTAAATGTATCATTTTTATCACAAGACTTACCATGAATTATTTCATTATTTATTTCCATGTCATGCAGTGTCTACCTACATACCAGTACATTCCAAGTACTGATGCATACTTCTATGCCTACATGATTTAACCATTCAGGGACCGACACTCATCGATATCCTCCACATGGTTAGCTTTAGATCATTGAAATAAAAGTGTTGGTGAGTCCTCTAGTTTGGGGACAACATTCGGTTTCTATCTTACTTATGTTGAGACTTTGTTCCACTTTACTCTCTAGTTTGAGGGTGAGCCTTGAATATGTCTTGACCTCCGTCCTATGTATGCTTAGAGGTGTTGTTCGATACTATGCTATGTACGTATAATTTGGTGTTGAGATTTTATGGAGACTTATCCCTTAGACCTATTCCTCATCATTCAATTTGATGCTATTGATTATGGTGGAAAGTGATGAAAGTCCTAAGTCCATTAATGCCCCCATAGCGTGAGTCATACTTACCAGCCCTTTAGACTTATTTGCTATACGATTCATGTTTATCCTGTTCCCTATAACATCCCCATAACTTAAGTCCAAAGCCCGGCTTTCCTTAGAAATTATTTGTTGTGTGCTTATTTATCTTTTATTGTTTCCACGAAACTAAGGATGTGCAAAAGATATGCTAAGGAGATTGTTTAGGTTGCCTTTGGGTTTTTGATTTGCCGTGTCACGTCTAGGACCTAGGCTTGTATCGTGACACATTCATAATGATAAGCTAAGATATCCTCAATAACCAATTGTACCTACAATAATAGATAGTAATACAGTGCTCAAACTCATCAGACCATATACCAAATGTTCAAAGCCTTGCCATCTGCCTGTGGACAAGGGAATATTAAAATTCCTCAACCTTACCTCCTGCCCGCGGTCAAGTTGCATCATAAGGTGTCATCCTTACTATATGCCCATGGTCAAGGGATTGATGGAGTGAGTATCTCCTGCTTGCCTCCTTCCAGGGTCAAGAGGTTACACAAATGTGGAGCACATTATCCTTGTCTCCTACCCCGGTCAAGGGATAGAACAAAACAACATGAAATGGATGTAAGTTAATGATACAACCCAGATATGCATATAAATAAGTAAAATGACATGATAATAAGAATATTGATGCATGAATCTCATATAGTCATAGAATCATAAAGAATAATATCTTATCTTGTAGGTAGTGCCCAAATCATCAACATTTCTCAAATTATCATAATTATATCAATATCCAAGTATAAAAATAATACCGGACCTCACCAGTCCAACATACACAGGTGTTACACAACACCGGACCTCACTAGTCCCAAATTATATACAAATTCCTCTAAAGTATCTGTGATCAACTACAACATAATCATCCAAATAGTATCATAACTCTCATATTATCTCATATTATCTCAATTCAAAAGATTTTATCTTAATTTATCAATAGGATCACAAATTACTCATAATTCGGCTGAATCTAGATCACATTTCCATCAAATTTTTATCCTATCAATACAATTACTTATGAATTGGCCTATATCTCATAATTACCATATAAACATGACCAATAACTCAAATACAGTCCCAGGATGGTTAGCCAAACCTAGCTCAATGCTGAAACAGCATTTGTACAAGCTTTCAATCAATTCAACTCTCAAAATGATCCTCAAATCGAAAAATCATTATCAAAAATAGATATTATGCATTAAGAGATAAATCTTGATATCCATATTGATAGGAATTTGGCTTAGGAGAAAAATGATCAATTTTAGGAGTAAAATTTGAATTTTTTGAATCTTAAGATTGACTTTAAAAGAAAGTTCTACATGAAAAATGGAGTCCATAGGTGAAAATCCCACTAAAATTTGAGTTCTAAAGGAAGGTGAAATCATCATTTAAAGTTTTTAAATCAAAGACTAAAAATCCCCAAGGCTATTATGGATTTATTATAAGAATTATGATAAGTATGTATGTTTTGATATGAAAATATGAAAGATCCTAAGTCCCATATTGCCCGGATAAAGTGAATCATACTTACTTGCCCCTTAGTTCTTATGTGATATATGTTATGTGAATCCATGTTAATCCTTATCCCTATGACATCCTCGTAACTTGAGTCTACTTTTTCGTCCCTTAGAACTATGTGTTTACTATTTATATATACACTTCTGAATCGATGATGTGAATATGGATATTTATGGCTTGTTTGGGGACTCTAGAGTTTCCATTCACCATGTCACTCCTAGACCCTAGATCCAGATCATGATACTCGGGTCCCATTCGCCATGTCACTCCTATACACTACTTCTAGGTCGTGACAACTCCTATGGTAGAACATAGTTAGGGACATTGAGATATAGCTTCAGGGGATCATGCCTCATCTAAAGGAATGAGTCCCAATCTCAAGTCCTTTTGGTGTTAAGTCATCCCACAGAATTTTTAAACATAACTTAGAATCATAAGTAGCAATCAATAGGAGTAGCTCGAACTTAAGAGTCTTTCTTTAACATCAATTAGGGTAATAATCATCTTACATATAGCTTTGGTAAACTTTAACTTTGAAGCTTTTCATAAATGCCCTATTCATAGTCATAATTTATAAGAAGCTTTCATGAAAATAGGGTCATCTTAATTGATGCATGAAACAATCATAAATTATTTAAGCATTAAAATTTTCATCAAAAGGAGCATCTAAATTGTCCAACCTTAGCCACACCAAAACTCATCTTAGAATCAACATCATACTTCAAAATATATGTACATTTACTTAACAAAACGTTCACTAAATTTTAAGGACATCATATAATAGCATAGGGACCATAAAATCATCATAAGTATGTATTAAAACTTAGAAACTTAAAGAAAAGGTAAAAATGCATAATATGGAACTTTATTGGTGAAAGGGTACTCATAAATCAACTCACATACCTAAGAAACTAGAGATAATAGGAGTTGAAACCTTAAGGAAGGAACTTGGAAAACTCTAGCCTTGTTCTTGAGAGTATTGCCATAGAATACAGGGATTTCAAAAATGAGGGAATGAGGGGTGTTCTTAGGGCTTGAAGACTAACATAGGTCCACTTTTTCATCCCCTAAATGACATAGTTTAGGAATAAAATTATAGAAATGACCAAACTATCCCTTTATTAAAACTGTCGAATGCATTATACGCAAGCCCATCTGTGGGACGTAGAAAGTTTTATAGATCATAGACCCTCTCATTTGATGGGTCATCTGAGAGCCTTGTAATATGGCCTTTTCTAAATTAGGAACTACGGCCAACAAGACGGACCATACTAACCTCTACGGGCCATGGATGGTCTCGTAGAATCTATCCATACTTAGCCAAATTCTCATCTTGTATCTGACACTTTTATTGAGAGCTTATACAAGTCGTATAACATTTTATGGGTCGTCTAATAAGTCATGGATTAACTTTCTGAAAACTTCAAATTTATTCAAGGTTGGAACCCCAATCACGAACCACTCTACGAGCTAGAGAAAATTCCATGGGTCATAGATTGTCTCGTGAAAAAGGTCCTCAGTCATTTTTCAAGCTAATTTCTCTGCACTCAAGGCTCCTAAACTGGGGGCCATTACAACGACTCTCTGTATTGTTCCCCAATAACAGAAAACCTAAAAGAACCTATTTATAATAAGTAAAATACAAATCCAAAATTGAATAGGCAAACTGGATTCAGCAACTCAGACAGACAAGGTTACAGGCTGTATATGGAATCATGGCCCATGCTTGGGCTTTGTAATCTGCATTTCCCAAAAACTGTCTTCAACCTACAAAACTTTACTACGGGTCGTCTTATGACTTTTGGCCCATAGAAGGTCATGTCTGCTAACTTTTTTGAAATTCTTCTAAACTTTTATTCTTCAAGCACTATCTTATCCATGACTCTTCATCCAACTTTTGTCTTCTAAGTGACCTTGTCTGATAACTGTCGCACCCCATTTTTTCTTGAAAAATGAGAACCTGAACGACATCGTGGCAAACAACTCTTCTGAGATTAAAGACAAGGAAGACTTGCCACCTAACATTTTGGGTGCATTAGGACACCATATCTAATCTAATACTAAACCTAAGTCTAAGTTAATAAAAGATCAGGTAAGGGCTCAAATTACCTCGAAGGGAAGGATTAGGCACCCTTCGAGGTCCGTAGGTGCAGGTCCCAGCCATAGCTCATGTCTTCTGTGGGGGTTTAAAGCAAATGCTTCGGTGTCTTAGTTTAAGATTCAAGATTAACTCTAAGTGACAAAAACATTTTATTTTATTTTACTTTATTTTATTAAATAGGTGACAAAATAATAAAAATTTTATTGGACTAAAATCTAAGTGATGAATCAAATTAACTTAATTAATACTATTAAAGAACTTGATTATTTCTTATAAATTTTATGGCTAAGTGATCAAATAATTAAGAGAAATATAACATAAGAAAGTTAACATTATTTATTAATATAGAGTTTAGTGACCACATAAATTTTTTATTTTATCTTGTCCTATCGTTAGAATTAGTGAGAGCAAATAAAGCAAGTACTGATGCAAATAAAACTAAACTATCCAAAAGAAGAAATTATTTCATAAAAGGTTTTCTTGATTTCAAGAGAAGAAAATTTTAAAAAATTTAAAAAATGTTTGTTTCTTTAAAGGTACGAAAATATGATATTTAGTTATCATAGCTCCTTCAGCTAGAAACATTTTTTATTTGAGATCGGTCTTAGAAAAATAGTATATAATTTCGTGTTTGAAAAATAGTAGAAAATAACTTTGATACAATATATATGTATGCACATAATTATTTAAGTATAGATACACATATCTCCTATTTTAAAAATTGGGTAGATGGTACTCCTAGGGATGTGTCGGCTAGTTAAACACATGGAATTAGATCTCGTAAATCCCTTTTGGCTCTCTCACTAACTATAGGTTAGGAGATAGCCTTTTTTCAATACACACTGTCCAACTCAAATTAAAAAGAGTTGGGCAATGGTTTTTAAAAGAAGAATTTGAGAAAAAATCTGTTTTACAAGGGAAGAAGAAATAAAGAGAAATAAAAACACATAGCACGTAAATCCCTACCGCCCACTGCCCACCACCCACCGATCAGTAATAACTCCAATTTTCACTATTATTTTTTACATCATCTTTTGCTAAAAAGTAAAATACAAAAAATAATTAAGACTTCAAAATCAACTCTTCCGTCTAGACTTAATTCAAAACTTGCTACACATAAAAAGAAAAAGAAGCAGTATGCTTCTAAAAATTTAATAATGTTAGAAGACTCATTAACCCAGAGAATCCAAACAGTAAAGAACAACCAGAGAATTCTTTCTTCTTCTATTCTTGCTACTATGCTATATTATTTTCTTTACTTGTGAGAGAGAAAAGAGTTGCAGAAGCAGAGAAGAAGAGTTTTGCAGCTATATTTTCTCATATGAAAAGTGTCTACTCTGAGGTGAAGAAGGATTGTTTATATAGTAAAGTAAGGGCAAGACAATTAAGGAAAAAGAATCAGTTAGAGGTGAAAAAATATTTTCATAAGGAAATGAGATTGAGTCCGCTAGTTGTCATGATTGTACCATAAATAAATAAGTAACAATCTGTAATGACCTTGATATTGTATGACTTCATCAAAATTTTAGTGTTTCATTTTGGACAAAATTTGGATCAAGTGTCATCTCAAGGGAGATCACACGGCCCGTGTGAAGTCACACCAGTTGTGTGGCCTCCAGTGAAATGATATTTGGCCTCAATTTTGGGTGTGTCTCCTTGGAGTGGAGTTTTGGGCTAAGACACATCACACTTGGACCCTACACGAGCCGTATGACACTTCATGGACCATGTGGAGGGTTGTGTGATGATCTTGATCTCAGAACACCAATGTTTGGAGCTAAGTGTGGGACATGGCCACTTAACACGGACAGTGTGAAGGCGCACGAGCCATATAGCTACCCATATGGCCTTTAAGGTGGGATAAATTCTAAATGTTGCTTAACTCTTGACGTGGAATATTTTATTTTGGTTAAGGATTGTTCCACGAGCAGTGGTACAGACCGTGTGAAGCCACACGACCCATGTAGCCCAACCGTATGGCTTAAATTTGGCTCAAAAATATTTTAAGTATGGGATCTTCAAGCTCAAGCTAAATTCACTTTCAATCCTTCAATTTAATCCTATTTATGTTGTTTAAGGCCATCATAGGCTTCCTACATCAAGCCAAGTTCAAAGAAATTCCATCGGTTAAGTTTTTCACAAGTATTGATAGAAGGGTCAACTTTAGAGGGTCGTATCTCTTAGAACAAAAGGAACCGGATATCCTATGACCTATAAAATTAAATCATTTTGAATTATCTTTTCAACGCACATAGTTTCACCTAATTTAGAGTTTAGATGAAGAAGTTATGCCCATTTCGTGAAGCCCATCTATGCAGAGTTTTCTGAAAATATGCCTAAGTGTAGCTATACGGGTGGGTTTCACGATCCATGAAACCTTGTATAGACCATGAGACCTCTTCACGGACCCTTGACAAGGAATATGATTATTACTTCATTAATGGTATTTTTGTAATTGTGGCTTCTCCTAAGTGTCTTTTATGACTTCCTAAGCTATCTTAAGACCTCTAAATGACCTAAACCCTATTCCTAATATTCAAAATTCACTCCTCATATTTTAAACCCTCTCAAATTCCTCTGAAGAACTCTTAAAGATTTTCAACTTAGGGTTCAAGGAAAATTCAAGTCTCCTTCAAGCTTCTCTTGGAATTTCTTCAATTGGGTCTACGTATGTGGGTTTGATCTTTGGTTCCTTCCAACCAAAGATACCCAAATCTTTTCAATCAAAATTTCATGAATTTAAACTCCCTTTGAATATTGATTTTCACTATTTGAATTTGTTAAATTAAATTGATGTATGGATTGTACATATTTGATGAGTTTAAGTTACTTTCAGCCCTATTATGATGATTTACATAGAATTTATAAGATTATGAATATGCATGTCCCATTTCAAGGCTTGTTTATGCATGGGTGATTATACTATGATTTTAAATGTGGATTTAATTATGTTTTCACTTGAATTTCATATTATTTTGATGATTTTAGATTAAATCTAAATTACCCATGTCACTCACATCTCATTCGTGGCATATGCATCTCATGGTTATGGAAATTTATGGAAATTGTGAAGTGGGTTAAGCCTAATTATGCTAAGTATAAGATTTTTTATAAGATTATGGTTATGACAAGAATGTGATCACATATGTGTCTATTGATTATGGCTCTTGGAGCATTATGGGTGCTTGCACCATTATGTATGTACGAATGAGCTATTCCTATACATGAGTATTATGTATGAATTATGAATTTTGGCATTTAATCCTAAGTATGACTTATTATGAATGATCGTTAAGCCTAAGAATGCATTAAAATAGTTTTGTAAATGATTATTGTCTCTTTGAAAACATGTAAATATATACGTATATGTATTCTTGTGGGATGATGACTTAGCACCGATAGATTTGGAACGTTAGGGCTATTCCCAAGGGCCCTCACTCTTTCCTAGAACTATGTGCCTAACATAGTTTATGTGAAATCCTATCCGAAATGGGATATGTTCCCGCAAGGAATGTTCCTTCATACAAAATAGAATAGGTTCCCGTAAGGTAGAGTATAATGTGACATGATATGCTATATGTGGAAATCCTATCCGAAATGGAATATACTCCCATAAAGAAGGTTGCTTCATATGAAATGAGATGTGTTCCCGTAAGGTGGAGCATGGTTTACCTTTGGCAAGTAGACCACCTCTTTACCGATAGGGGAATTTCATCGGGATTCCACATAATAGCTCGCTTGATCTTACCCATGTCGGTTGAGGTCACATCTCCACTATATATATGAGCATTGTTTTCATTTCATGCATCATCAATTTCATTACATCTTGTTATATTACATTTCTTGCTATAAATCTCTTTCTATATTATGTGCCCTTGCCATCTAATATTGATATGCAGGTTTTGGTAAGTTACATGCATTGCACCCCGCATATTTAGTACATTCAAATATACTAACGCATACTTTTGTCTACATGATCTCACCATGCAGAGATCGGAGATTACTTTCATCCACCGTTGACGGCTAGAGGACTTTGAGACATTTGTTGTTGTGAGTCCTATTTTCCAAGGACAAGCCACCATTCATCTACCTTATGTTATTTTTGCTTATGTTATCTATACTTTGAGGGTGAGTTCGGGACATTTCTTGGCCCTCGTCCCATCTTATGACTAGAGTCATTGTTTGACATCTTGTAGACTCTTATTGGATCTATGTGTTATGTTGTACTTAGAGCTTACGGTTATGGATATCTTTTGAATATGGCTATTATGGATTTGTTATGAAGATTATGATATTTACATATGTTTGATATGGAAATGTGGAAGATCCTAAGTCCCGAATTGGCCCCATAGAGTGAGTCATACATACCCGCCCCTTAGTCGTTATGTGCTACGTATTATGTGAATCCATGTTAACCTCTTTCCCTGTGATATCCTTATAGCGTAAGTCCTACTTTTCAGTCCCTTAGAACTATGTGTTTACTTTTCAATACGCTTTCAAACCAATGGTGTGAATTTGGATACTTTGAGGCTTGTTTGGGGTCTCTCGGGTTCCCATTCGTCCTGTCACTCCTGGACTCCAGGTCCGAGTCATGACACGATATGTTAAGAAGAATTTAAGGATATTTACCATAATAACAATCAAGTAAAAAATCCTTAAGAAAATCACAATCAGAATTGCTCAAGTATATACAGAAAAACAAAGTATTATCCCTTCTGTAATTAATGTTAGAGAAACGTTTCTGTCCAAATTCACCAAAAGAAAATAATTCATTTTTAGGAAGGAAAAAAACTTAAACAACCAATCAAGTAAAAAGAAAGGAAATAGCATATTCCGTGTATCCCATATGATGCAAATAACAACAAAAATAAATCTAATTAAAGTAAAGAGAAGTAATTTTAGAAAATCAAAATTATTGTAGTCTTCAAAAAGAGTCGGAATTTATGAAATCCCAAGCAAATAAGGATTTCAGGAGATCATCAATTACGATTTGCGTAGTAAAATAAAGTTAATCACATGATACCCATCATAATTAAAAAAAAAAATAAATCATAATTTCAATCAAACTAGACTGTAAATCATACTAATATTTCCTAATTTAACAAAAAAAAAATCAGTCAATTACATAAAAATTAAGACAACTTTTCAAAGAATCAAAATCGTCTCAATTATGGGCATTCTTGTCAATGCCAGAAGATTACATACTTGCAACATATGATTCACAGCCAACTAAATATACCAACTTCCTAATCCACCAGCACTTAAATTTAGAAACAAAATTTTGCAAAAATCCCAAGACTCGTAAGAGAATTAGAATGACCAAAGCTTTCCGAATCAATTAAAATACATAGAAAATTCATAGATAAACTTAAAACAATGGTATCAGGATGAATTTTGAACCAAACTTTAAACACAATTTTCATCATAACCTCTAGCCGGAGTTAACTTCACTAGTGGTTACATGGTAGTTTTTCTACCAAAAAAGGGATGGAGAGGAGGTGGAGCAAATGGATTCGTTTGGGGGGCTGATTTGGTGGGTTTTCATCGTATTTTCTTGTGGTGTTTTGGGTGTTGAAATGGTGCGTTGAAGGGCTGTCTTGGGGGCTGGAATCTAGTGGGTTAAAGGTGGGCAAATGGGGTCGAAATTGGTGGTGAAATAGGATCATTTTGGGGCTATTTTTTCTGGAGAAAAAGGGGGCATGAGGGTGGCGGTTCTAGGAGTTGTCGGCATCGAGACAAAGAAGAGGAAGACAGGGTCGCAGGGGCTTTAGGTTTTCCCATATGGCGATCATTAGTTGTGATTCCGGCGGGGTGAGGCTATGGACGAATTCAGGAGAAGACAAAGGGGTTTTCCGATGAGATTTCGGCAGTTGAGAAAATAGAGGTGGCGGCTTGTTGAAAGTGACGGGAGAGAATGAAATGAATTTAGGGTTTTTGAGCATTAGGTAATGAAAATGGAAATAAAATAAGAATTAACCTTAACCATTAGATGAATACAAAATGAACGGACGAGATTGAATTGACATGGAATTGAGTTGAAAATTTTAAATTGGGTCACAAATAGACCCAATTTAGGTTAGAATTGAAAGAAATTACGTAGGATTTAGCTAGAATTGAAACAAATTGCAAAGAAATTGACTAAAAGTGAAATGAATTAGATTAAAAAGGCTACTAATTAAATAAATTAAGGTGTAATTAAGAAGATTGTCACCTAATTAATAAATATAATATGCAGATTTATGTAAATATATAAAATTTTAAAGCAATAATCTTTATGTAAAGAAACACTTAACGTATGCTAAAATTATTATGTAAAATATTAAACCAATTAAAATTATTATTTTAAATTAAATAAATTAATGAAATAATATATTAATAATAATAATACTAAGTAATAAATAACTAAATAAATAAATAATAAATATTACTACTATTATTATCATTACCACTAAAATAAAAATAAATACTAACAATAATAATAAAGGTAATTTAAAAATAAAAAATAATTTACGAATAAATTTTGAAAATCAAGAATGTTGATAATACACAATTATTTGGATAAAATTGAAAATATAATCATTTATTTAAAGAGTTTCAAAATACTTATTTTTATTAAATGACAATCTAAAAATAGTATAGGTCGGTCAAAATTGAGTACCAACAGCTGCCTTTTCTTTGCTCGGAAATGAAGAATGAATTTTTGAGCAAAGAAAGTTTAGGGAGTAGCCGATTTTGTCCGACCGCTAAAATACTATTAGAGGGACCAAATAAAATAAAAGGAAAGAAGAATTATGGCGGAGACTCCCTATATATCTCTACTTATATGAGAATCAGGTTGTGTAGTTCTGAATTTAGGAACGAATGAGATTCCTAAAAGTAAAAATTTATGGGACTTGAATAAAAGTGATAGTGACTAGAATTGGAAAGGTCAAGGTATAGAAAATGATTTGGGTATCAAAAGAAAAGCAGAAGGTGTAATGTAATCAATAGCAAAATAAAAGGCGTATTTTGAAGTAAAAGGTAGAATGTATCCATGAGATTTATGATCTATAACTAAAAGAAATACTAGATAAAAAAGGTAGAGTGCATATTAGATAATGAAATGATGTAAGTTCCCACTTAAACCATGAAGTTTTCCATAAAACGATAAGAATGACGTATTAGACTATGATGTCTTGGGTCATTCTAATCATAAATTATATCCTTAGGTCATGAGATGATGTTTGTAGGCCATGAAAAATGATTTCTTTTGGATGATGACACCTTCGGAACATGATAAGCATAAATTACAAATCCCTAGGCCATGAAGGATGATGCCTTTAGACTATGACGCCTTAAGGGTATTGTTATACCGAAAAATGGCTTTTTTGAAAAAACCAAAATAATTTGAAAATCTAAAATTGATTCAAACTCAATTAATTTGAGAAAAATTAATTCTCGAAATTCGAAAGGAAAACAGAGTCGCCACCTAATTTTCCGGATAATTAGGAAACCAATAAATATTTAAAAAGATCTAACAGAAAAATCTTTTTAAATCCAAAGAACAGGTTCGGATTCACATTTTCATTTCAAGAAGGTTTTACGCACTCGAAATGGCCGCTAAATGCGGTTATCCGACGATTAAGTGTTGACTAACTTTTGACTTGAAAAAGGTTGATTGATTTTGAATTTTTGACTTGTTTTTTGGAAAGACTTTGACCCAATTTGAAAAGATTTGACTAGACTCAACTAAACTAAAGCAGTTGACTAAACTTGAACAATTAACCAAATTTGAAAACTAAACTAAATTGATGAAATAACTTTTTTTTTGTTTTTATTTCTTTTTATTTTTATATATTTCCCTACTTTTATATTTTTTTTATTTTGTAATGAAAACAATTCTCAAAACAAAATGAAAGTAACAATTTGACTCACTGGGAATTTAATTAGATTAAAATCAATAATACACAAATGTCAACATCCAAAATAAAATAGTAAATGTCCGCAAATAATAAAATAAAAAAAGGAATTTAAAGAAAAGGATTGGGCTTGGCAAACCCAAATGATGACTCGTTTTAATTCCTCATGTTTGAGCCTGCC
>JAOTQJ010061118.1:0-13772 GCA_025642045.1 Solanum sejunctum | reverse complement strand
AGTAAAGATTCAGTATAAGTGGTTGTCGCGGTGTCCTATCGGCACCATTCACGGCCCCTGGGTTGGGTCGTGACAATTATATCGTGTGCTTTTAAAAAAACTTTCATCTTATTATTTCACTTAAAAACAAAATGTCTATCTTATTTAGCATTAAATAAATTTTTCATCTTATTTAGCTTAAAAAACAAGACATTCATCCCATTTAGCTTAGAAATAAAACTTTCATCTTAATTAGCTTAAAAATAAAATTTTTATTTAAGCTTGTTAAAGTAAGAAAATTATTATTAAATTTTATAATTATCTACATTTTAATTGATATATAGAATATAATATTTATTTAAGTGAGTAATAAACTATTTAACTAAAAATATGTATTTTAATAGTGATGTGAACATTTTAAGAGAATCAAAATATAAATAAATATAAGTATTAGACCAATAAGTTCAACTTATAATATATTCATACATATAAATTGTATATATAAAATGGAATTTTTAATAGAAAAATATGTTATCATAAAAATAACAATTAATTAATGTTATGAATGTTATTTTAAATATTATAAAAAATTATGTTAATGTACATGAATATAAAACTAGTGTCCCTAAGAAAATTTAAAGTGGGGTATTTTTGGATTTTTACATACTGACAACTTATCCTAGTACTAATTGTTACGATATCCCAACTTTTACAACAAATAATGAATTGACGACCACTCAAAAATTATCCTAGAATTAACTTTTCTTATCCGTCACACCAAACAACCTCTAAAGGTACATTGGACACAAATGATTAAATAATATATTACTTTTTCAATTGAATAAATATAATTGTATATTTATTTTTAATATATCAGACAAATAAAATTGAATAAAGTGAGGAAACTATATTTGTCAGGAACAAGCTTTGTGAAATGCAGTGTGTATGTGATATATTTTTTAAGATGCCAAAGAGCTAACAGAAAAGAGGTACGAAATCAAATTACTTAATTGATTTGATATTAAAACAATCAACTTGAGAAACACATGAATTTTCGAAATTTTGATTTTAGAACTTGAGATGGTTTTAATGAAAGTCAAATTTCATTAAAAATTGGTCTAGTTTTTGATATTTTAAATTTTCAATAAATTTTAACATTAGATTCAAAAAACGCTACCCTTCAAAAAATAATAAACTAAGTGGATATTTGAATTAACTTATTTTAAATGATTTTTGATTTATAAGTTTTTAGTTTTGAAACTTGTAAGAAAAATTTTATGTAAGTTCTTTTTTTTGATGTAACAGCTTTTTTTTTTGGCTATGTGGTAGGTCGAGCAAAGGGCTTTCTGATGATTTTTCGGCTGAAACGCCTAGAAAGAAGCCAGCTTGATTCAGATGACGAAGTTGGTGCTTTTGAAAAAAAAAAGTTATTTTATTTTATATAACACTTTTTGATTTGACATATTATTTAAAAAAAAAGAACACTTTTAAGTTTATAATCTAAAATTATTATTAGATATTTATATAACTGAGGTTAAGAAGGTAAATTGATTCTAAATGAGACAGATGGAATATTTATTTTCGGGTTCTTTTGCCTACTGGAATACTTTTGAGTTGCAAGCATGCGGACCACCCAGTGAAATGCCTGTTCAGGACTTGATTATTTTAGTGAGGCGGGAATACCAAAATCTTGGGTGAAGAGCAGAGTCACCTAAGCCCAAAAGACAGGTTAATTGGACTAGCAAAGATTTGCATTTTGTAGATGCTTTTGAGAACAGGATAACCAAGATGTTGGATTTCAGAAATTTTAAATCCGTAAATCTCATATGTTAAGGCTTTGTGTATGTTTGTCGTCTTCTCAATTCTTTTGGTCTCAAGTGTTAAATATTCTGTTAACTTGCATATTTCCATACCAGTTGAAGCAGATACGTATGAGGTTGGTGCTTGCGTGCTATTAGAGAAAGAATATATGTTATACATAGAATGTATATGTAACTGAGTGTGTGTTTTCACTTGGCAGAATATGTGGGATCTTACACCCGATACTGATTTGTTGAGGGAGCTGCCTACATTTGAAACCGCACTGGCTGATTTGATCGTAAGAGCATCCTTTCCAAAGAACCTTTTTTCCCATATAACATTCTATGTTTGTGTTGATCACTTTAAGCATTAACTTCATTTCAATGGTGTATCAGGATAATTCATTGCGGGCTGTATGGTCTAATCATGCAGACCAGAGAAGATTAATAAGGTATGGACTTTCGTAGTTGGAGAGCTCAAGAGAGCATGTGATCAATTCAAATTTTTAAATTGAAAGTTATTAATGTCCTGAGATGGTGTATATTCTCTAAAGACCAATTTTGTTTTTGAAAGAGGTCAAAATATACTCGAGGGTATTCATGTATATTTGTCATTTGAGGAATGAGTATCAAATGTTCTCTTAAAATGGTGATCCCGACATGTAATCTTGTTTGTGTCCTCTTTTGAAAGTGAATTTACTACACATGAATGATGAATCTTTCCTGAAATTGATTAATTTATTTCCCCATGAAACTTCCAACTCACTTTTCTGATCATTTTATTACCCCGTAAATTTGCCTTGTCAACAATATCCATTCTCTATACAGGACACTTTCAATTTCCCTCGTTCAATTCAGCTCATGCTTCAACTTCCTTCTTAACTAGATGACCCTTTTATTTTTGCGCCTAACAATGAATTCCAAGTAGGTAGGAGTGTCAAATGGGCGGGTTGGATTGAAATTGGGGAGATTAAAATGGGCTGCATTAAATATCGGGTTGGGTCATGATTCGCTTAATTTAATACTAGCATTGAACATACAAAACAAATGATATATTAGGATAAAGTGAGAATCTTATTGAGTTAACTCAGAAGTATTTTATAATGGGTTACATTGCATTGGGCTGAAAATTAGCCCAATTCTAAATCATATTAAACCCAACCCAACTTATGGGCGGGTTGCTTATGTTTGGGCTCATTTTGCCACCTCTTCTAATTGAATTTGAACATACAAAACAAATGATATATTAGGATGAAGTGAGAATCTTATTGAGTTAACTCAGAAGTATTTTATAATGGGTTACATTGCATTGGGCTAAAAATTAGCCCAATTCTAAATCATATTAAACCCAACCCAAATTATGGGCAATTTGCTTATGTTTGGGCTCATTTTGCCACCTCTTATAATTAAATATTTGGAAAGTTGGATACTTGCCTCTTCTTTTTCTCTTGTTTTAATTAAATTTATTCTTATAGTGTTGTGCATGTACTCACATTTATTTGTTTTACCTCCTGTAGACAGTAGTTGCTTTTCTATTTATTTGTAACCCTACATCTTATTAAGATTGGATATTCTGTTATGCTCCTACTTGTGTTTCCTTTTTCTTGCTTTCACTTGTGTAATAATGTTATGTAATTGTTTAATTGTCTTTACCTGTAGTGTGTGTTCCATACAGCCCTCAAACTGTTCACTGTTTCTTTTATTTTGCTGTCTAGAGTTAACCAAGAACGGCATTACAATATTTGACTGAAAACTCAATAGTGAAGTGGTAATTTCTTTTCCCCTGTTAGAATGATTAAACCAAAAGTGAACTTAAGAGCTACATTATTAAAATATCATCATATGGGTTGGCACCAAAATACTAGAAATCAGTCAAAATTGTAATATGTGTTCGAAAAAATAAGGAGTAACACAAAATAAATATGGCATAATAATATGAAAAATGAGAAAATAATAATACCAAATATTTAACGTGGTTCATCCAACACTTGTGGGCTACGTCCACAAATCAACACTTCTATTATATTTCTTCTACTATTACAAATAGTAAGCATAAGTGTACAATTTCTTCTACTATTACAAATAGTAGGCTCTCAGAGAAAAATACCAAAAATAGTGGACACACTATTTCTTTTAGGAAAAAATATTTCCTAAGCACACACTCTAATTTTTTTTCACAGACTATTTTATTTTATAGTCTATGATATACCTCACAGAAGAAAAATCCTCACTTTCTCTTTGTGGCTCTCTCTGTATTTTTTCTCTCTTTGCTAGTCTTAAAATGAACAAGCTAAATTGCTCCTTTTATAGGCAATATGGGCAGGCAATTTTTGAAATTTTTTAACAAAGTTGGCTAATCAACTTTGACAAATTTGAGTAGCCAAATTTGACCAAAGTTGGTGGCCAGATTTGTTAAAAACAATGGGGTTGGACCCCATAAATCTTCCCCTCCAGACCCATTTTCGGAAGGAGGTATCTCCATCTTTTCAGAGAGAGCTCATGCCGACAAGTTCTTTGCACAATTCAAACTTGTCTCTGGTCACAACCTTGGTTAGCATATCTGCAGGATTCTCATTTGTAGAGATTTTTTCAATCAACATCGATTTGTCCTTTATCTTTTTTTGAATCTAGTGGTATATCACATCTATGTGTTTTGTCCTTGTATAGTACATCGAGTTCTTTCTCAAGTCTATTGCACTTTGACTATCACAATAGACGATATACTCTATCTGTTGCAGCCCAAGCTCTTGAAGGAATTGTTTAAGCCATATCATCTCTTTGTTAGCTTTAGTAGCAACAATATACTCAACTTCAATTGTAGATAGTGGAACGCACTTTTGCAACTTTAATTGCCATGATATAGTTCCCCCTGAAAAAGTAAACAAATATCCAGTAGTGGATTTTTGGTTATCAAGGTCACCAGCCGTATCAGTATTTGTATAGCCCTTTATAATTAGACTAGAGCCTCCAAAACATAAGCATTCATCTGAGCTTCCTTTTAGATATTTGAGTATCCACTTCACAGCTTCCCAATGCTCTTTTCCTGGATTATCGAGAAATCTGCTTACAACACCAACTGCATGAGCAATATCAGGTCTAGTGCATACCATTGCATACATTAGACTTGCAATGACAGAGTAATATCGAATTTTGGCCATATTCTTTTTTTCCTCCTTTGTTGTTGGACACATCTTCTTGCTCAACTTCATATGGCTAGCAAGAGGTGTGCTAACAGGCTTAGCATTCTTCATATTGAAGCGCTCCAGCACACGTTCAATGTACTTTTTTTGTGACAAATAAATCTTCCTTTCATCTCTGAGACGAGTGATCTTCATGGCCAAAATTTATTTGGCATGACCCAAGTCTTTCATAGAAAAAGACTTACACAACTCATTCTTCAGCTTGTCAATTTTGGAAGTATTCTTGCCCACAATCAACATAACATCCACATACAGCAATAGGATGATAAAATCATTATTAGAAAATTTTTGTACAAACATACAATGGTCTGAGAAAGTCTTCTTGTAGCCTTGCTCACCCATAACAAATTCAAATTTTTTGTACCACTGTCTAGGAGCTTGTTTTAGGCCATATAGACTCTTTTTGAGTTTACATACAAAATTTTCTTTACCTTTTACTTTGAAGCACTCGAGTTATTCCATATAAATTTTCTATTCTAGGTCATCGTGAAGAAAAGTCATTTTCACATCCATCTGCTCAATCTCCAAATTTAGACTAGCAGCCAGACCAAGAACTGTACGATGGAGGACATTTTCACGATAGGTGAAAATATTTCATCAAAGACAATACCCTTTCTTTGAGCAAATCCCTTAACAACCAATCTAGCTTTGTATCTGGGCTTCTAGGTGTATTCTTCAATTTTAACTTTGAACACCCACTTATTCTTTAAAGCTTTCATTCCCTTAGGCAATTTTACCAACTCATAAGTATAGTTCTCATGCAAGGATTTCATCTCATCTTGCTTGGACTCTATCCATTAACCCCTGTGTTCATCTTCCATGGCCTCCTTATACTATTTAGGTTCTCCCCCACCAGTGAGTAGAATATACTCATTTGATGAATAACGAGATGAGGAAACATATTGTCTTGTGGATCTCTTGAGAGGAATATTTGATTCATCTACAACTTCATGAGCTAGAGGATCATTAATAATACCATCATTGTTATTATCAATATTAACACATTGATCTTGAACATGATCCTGTTCATCGTTATGATCATCGAGCCTGCCAACATCATGCACACTTTTATGAGGCATTTCATCAAAATGAACCACACCTTTAGAACTGGAAGATTCCAGCTTCTCCACTTTCTCAATGTCTTCAATTGTTTGATTCTCCATGAAGACGATTTCGCGGCTTCTTACAAACTTTTTCTTAATTGGATCATATAGCCTGTAACCAAATTCATCAAGGCCATATCAACAAAGATGTACTGTCTTGTCTTGGTATCCAACTTTAACCTCTCATATTTTGGCATATGTACAAATGCTTTGCAATCAAACACCCTTAAAATAGTCATAGGAAACATCCTTGCCATACCAAACTTTGTTTGGAACATCATCTTGCAAAGCCACAGTAGGAGATAGATTAATCACATGTCCAGTGATCAATAATGCCTCCCCCCAAAAGAAGTTTGGCAATTTTGTTTCAGAAAACAAACATCTAACTCTCTCCATCAAGGTCCTGTTCATCCTCTCTGCTAAACCATTAAGCTGAGGAGTCTTAGGAGGAGTCTTCTGGTGTCTAATACTTTGATGCTTGCAATATTCGTCAAATGGTCCACAATATTCACCACCATTATCAGTACGAATACATTTCAATTCTTTCCAGTTTCTCTCTCAACTGAAGCTTGAAACTACTTAAAGACACCTAGCATTTGGTCTTTAGTCTTCAAGACGTAGACCCAAAGTTTTCTCGAGTAATTATCAATGAAAGTGACAAAATAAAGGGCACCACCCAAAGTCTTTGTCTTTATTGGACCACATAAATCAGAGTGCACTAACTCAAGCAACTCTGTCTTTCTTGAAGGAAGGTTAGACTTGAAGAAACTCTATTTTGCTTTTCAACCAGGCAGTGCTCACACTTTTTAAATTTAGCACCTTTGCAATCTGACAACAATTTCTTTTTGGCTAGAACATTGAGTCCTTTCTCACTGATGTGGCTAAGTCTCTTGTGTCAGAACATTGAAGATTTATCATCCTCAACTACATTCACCATGTTCGCACAAGTAGAAGCTGTAGTCCAGTATAGACCACAACGTTTTTCGCCATGAGCCACAACTAAGGAACCCTTAATGAGTTTCCATTTTCCTCCACCGTTGGTACTGACATATTCTTCATCATCTAATACCCCAACAGAAATGAGATGCAGACGAATATCAGGTGCATACTTCACATTGTTCAGAACTAGTTTAGATCTAACACTAGTTTCTAAATAAATTTTACCAATACCAACCACCTTAGACACAGTCTCATTACCCATACTCAAGGTTCCAAAGTCACTTGGAGTATAGACAGAGAAAAAAACTTTTTTGAATGTCACATGAGATGCTGCACCAATGTCCACAACCCAGCTTGACTCATCACAAGAAATATTTGTCAGATCAGCATCAAGAACGGTGAGAAGATCTTCGGTGGCAATGGTGGCAAGGCAATTTTCATTGCCTTCTTCTTTTCTTCTTTTTCTCTATTCTCCCTTTTTAATTTTTGACAGAATTTTGTATGCCCTTTCATACCACAATGATAGCACTCAATATTTTTAAGTGTGCCTCTAGATTTTCTCCTGCTATGTTCTCTATTCAGAGAACCACGATTTTTGTTTCTCCCCCTAGAACCTGCTACTAGGACATTTGATGAAGAAGAACCTTGAGATTTTCTTCTCATCTCTTCATTCAACACACTGCTTTTGGCAAAATCCATAGAGATCACACCATCCGGAACAGAGTTCGATAATGATATTCTAAATGTTTCCCAAAAATCTGTTAGGGAACCAAGTAGAAGCAAATATTGAATTTCTTCATCAAATTTAATGACCATAACAGACAACTGGTTCATGATTCCTTGAAAATTATTTAGGTGATTTGTTATTCGGGAACCATCAATATATTTTAAACTCAATATCTGCTTTATCAAGAACATTTTATTGTTCCCAGTCTTCCGAGTATACAAACTTTCAATATGCTCCCATAGGGTACGAGCATGTGTTTCCCCAGAAATATGGTCCAACACATTATCATCAACCTATTGTCTAATAAAATTCACAGACTTGTCTATGCAATAGATTCCACTCTTTATCTGTTTTATTTTCAGGCTTTTTAGTGGCAAAGACTGATTGATAAAAATTCTTAACATAAAGTAGATCTTCCATTTTTTCCTTCCAAATGGCATAATTAGTGCCATTCAAAATGACCATTCTATTTTTCCCGCAAAATTATTTATCAAAGTAATTCTTTTCTGATGTGAAAGTTCAGACTATGTTGCAACCACAGAGCATACTCAGACAGAACCTCAGCTCTAAGTACCAGTTGTTAGGGATCGCATGTACCCACACTCCAACCCCGCATTAGTATGATATTGTCCACTTTGGGCCAAGCCCTTACGGATTTGTTTTTGGTCATCTCCCAAAAGGCCTCATACTAATAGGATTGGATTCAACCTTATAAATTGGTTATTTACTCTTTCCACAACTGATGTGGGAGGAGTTTGCATACCCAACAAACCTCCCCTCAAACTCTGACCACATTATCTCGTGACCTCCCCTCCAGCGATTATTGAATTTAGATCTACCATCATCTTGTACCGCCGCAACAACCTGCGGGACAGGCCACCCGACCATCCTGTCGGGAAGATTTTTGACACAAGGCATTACTGCAGACCTTCACATTGCTAGGTTACACCATCTGATCCGCCAAATCATCTTGCACCATTGTTATTGTCCAACGGGACACGCTGCAGCCTGTACCATCACATGACAGAAAGACTTTCGATACAAGGCACCCTTGCAGATTTTTTTGGTCCTAATGCCACACCGGTGACTTCGCACACGCCAGTTCATCACTCTTGCCCTCCGAACCTGGGCTTTGATACCAGTTTGTTGGGAAAAATAAGACCTAACACAAAATAAATATGGCACAATAATATAAAAAATGGAAAAATAATGACACCAAATATTTAACGTAGTTCACCCAACACTTTTGGGCAACGTCCATAAATCAACACTTTTATTATATTTTTTCTACTATTACAAATAGTAGGCACAAGTGCACAATTTCTTCTACTATTACAAATAGTAGGCTCTTAAAGAAAAATACCAAAAATAGTGGACACACTATTTCTTTTAGAAAAAAATATTTTCTAAGCACATACTCTAATTTTTCTTCACAGACTATTTTATTTTATAGTCTATGGTATACCTCACAGAAGAAAAATACTCACTTTCTTTGTGTGACACTCTCTTTATTTTTTTTCTCTTTGTTGGTGTTAAAATAAAGGAGCTAAATTTCTTCTTTTATAGGCAATATGGGCAGACAATTTTTGAAATTTTTTAACAAAGTTGGCTAACCAACTTTGACAAATTTGAGCAGCCAAATTTGGCCAAAGTTAGTGGCTAGGTTTGTCAAAAAATAATGGGGCTGGACCCCATAATATAGTGTGTTAAATAGTTCAAGTTTGAAGTCATATGGATGGACAACTAATTTCTCTATTCTTTGACTGTTTTAGATCTTTCACATATTGATAGATTGTTTTGCTTCCATATGTCCTACTTTGAGAAATAACTTCCATAAAAAATCAGGCCTCCTTTTGTTTCTGCTATTTGCATTTATGTCTGGTCTATCTGCACTTCCTAAAAACGGAGAAGTTCGTGTTAGGGATATTTGTTATGTTGAAAGAAATTGTTGTGAATTGAGGGAACACCATTGGTTATAGATATATATGTGTTTGTTTAATGAAAATCTTTTTTGTTGAAAAAAGGATGTCAAAAGAAATTGTAGACTTCTTTGACAATGCAATGAGAGGTGAAATCACTTCTGTTACACTCAAGTTTGTATTTGCTGCAAATCCGATAAATAGATCTAAAGTGGAAATCTGCATGTATTTTATTAATTTTCAGCTTACCTGCAACTATCTTCGTTCAATTTGTAGGGACCGCATGCACCCGAACCCCAACCCCACATTAGTATAATATTGTCCGCTTTGGCCCAAGCCCTCACGGATTTGTTTTTGGTCATCTCCCAAAAGGCCTCATACTAATGGGATTGGGTTCAACCATATAAGTTGGTTATTTTTACCTTTCTACAACCGATGTGGGAGGGAGGAGTTTGGATTTTTGCATCCCACCAAACCTCCCAACAAACCTCCCCTCAAACTCCGACCACACAATCTCATGGCCTCCCCTTCAGCAATTACCATTTCGGATCTACCATCATCTTGTACCACCACAACAACCTTCGGGACACACCGCCCGACCATCCTGTTGAGAAGAATTTTGATACAACACATTACCGTATACCTCCACATTGCTAGGTTATGCCATCCAATGATTATCATTTCAAATCTACCACCATCTTGTACCGCCACAACAACCTGCGGGACACGCCACCCGACCATCCCGTCGAGAAGACTTTCGACACAAGGCAGTACCGTAGACGTCCACATCGCTAAGTAACGGCATCCAGAGATTATCATTTCAGATCTATCACCATCTTGTACCACCACAACAACTTGCGGGACATGCCGTCCGACCATCCTGTTGAGAAGACTTTTGATACAAGACACCCTTGTAGATCTTTGGTCTAATGCCATACCGGTAACTCCGCACACATCAGTCCATTACTCCTGCCCTCCGAACCTGGGCTCTGATACCACGTATAGGGACCGTATGCACCCGAACCCCAACCCCTCATTAGTATAATATTGTCCGCTTTGGGCCAAGCCCTCACGGATTTATTTTTGGGCATCTCCTAAAAGGCCTCACACTAATGGGATTGGGTTCAACCATCTAAGTTGGTCATTTTTACCTTTCTACAACCGATGTGGGAGGGAGGAGTTTGCATTTTTGCATCCCAACAAACCTTCCCTCAAACTTCGACCACACAATCTCATGGCCTCCCCTCCAGCGATTACCATTTCGGATTTACCATCATCTTGTACCGCCACAACAACTTGCGGGACACGCCACCCGACCATCCTGTTGAGAAGACTTTTGATACAAGACATTACCGTAGACCTCCACATTGCTAGGTTATGCCATCCAACGATTATCATTTCAAATCTACCACCATCTTGTACCGCCGCAACAACCTGCGGGACACGCCACCCGACCATCAGGTCGAGAATACTTTCGACACAAGGCAGTGCCGTAGACCTCCACATCGCTAAGTAACGCCATCCAGAGATTATCATTTCAGATCTACCACCATCTTGTACCACCACAACAACTTGCGGGACATGCCGCCCGACCATCCTGTTGAGAAGACTTTTGATACAAGACACCCTTGTAGATCTTTGGTCTAATGCCACATCGGTAACTCCGCACGCATCGATCCATTACTCTTGCCCTTCGAACCTGGGCTCTGATACCATGTGTAGGGACCGCATGCACCCGAACCCCAACACCACATTAGTATAATATTGTCCGCTTTGGGCCAAGCCCTCACGGATTTGTTTTTGGGCATCTCCCAAAAGGCCTCATACTAATGGGATTGGGTTTAACCATATAATTTGGTCATTTTTACCTTTCTACAATCGATGTGGGAGGGAGGAGTTTGCATTTTTGCATCCCAACACAATTCTATTGTTATTTTTCTCTTAAAACCAGCTTGGAATCATGATGTTGCTTTCTTAAATTACATCGGTAGCTCTTTTATTCTGCTGTGTTTTACTGCACTTTCATGGTACGTGTTGATATATGTGTTTCAGGGGAAAGATGGGAGCTTCTCGACATAGACTGTCGAGAAACAAAGGCATAGGAGGAAAACATTCATACGCATCATTCTAATACTCAGGTCAAAATACTTTTATTAGAAATATATTTCAAATAAGTAGAACTAGATATTTGTTTACTTGTTGAGTTTTGAAATCTCTATGCTAGTAATGATTCCAGCTCAAACTTAGTGACATATCGTAGTGAACTCATATTTGATTTCGGTCTTGTCATTGCACTGTGAAGTATCCCGTATGTTAATGAATATAATAACAGGAGATTATCTCGATTTTCTGGTTATTCCTAATGAAGAGCAGCCTTATCTGCAAATGAGTTATTAGTAGATATGTTTCTCAAAAGTCAATTTGATATGTTTCTTGTAGAGCTCTATGATGATAGCTGTGAGAAATTATCTTGGAAATTTATATGTCAATTTGAAGTTGGGTGTAATTAACTCACAGAGCACACATAATTTTGTTGTAAGTTTACCTATTGGAAGCAGGATCTGAAATTCATGGTCACCCATCATAGTAGAAAGACCTAAATGAATACTTTTTTTTAGAGAGAGAAAAAAGCAACAAGAGGATTACAAGTACTTAAATGGAATGTATTAATATGTATCTTACCAACTTGTACATATATCTGTCTTCCTTTTATTTCCTTTTCTATACAGATGCTCCTTGTCTCTTAATGAAACTACGACTGCTTTGACCTTGTATAATGTGATTCTTAGTTCATCCAACCAGCAAATTGGGAATCCAACAATATTTTGTTCCCATATTTGGCACTTTCTTTATCCTCTTGGCTGACTTTTGCTCATATGTTAATCTGACACGGTGGTTCCTTTGGTATGTTTTGGAAGGTATGTCTTTGTCACGACCCAAAAAATGGGCGTAATGGCACTTGCTCAATCCCACCAAGACAAGTCAGCCTTAACCCATAGGGAAAATAAGCATAACGCGCGGAAGTAGGTAAATAAAGTAGATAACTAAAGTTGAAAATTTCTATAAAGTTGAATACCATCCAAGGATTGATTGTCACGTGCACAACTATCAATATAGAAAATCAAAGAAATATAAGTCCAAACTGTCTTTCTTCTCGAATAGAACAAAGCATAGAAGAAATAGGAACAAGAGAGCCAGCTAGATAACAACAGCTACCTCTCGACGTCTCCTGGAAAGCCTCGATTGATCAAGAAAAGTATTATTCAATGTCCGGGCTCACAACCTACACAAGTGTAGAAGCAAGGGGTGAGTACCAAATACAACGCGGTACCCAGTAAGTCAACTAACAAAATAAAGTAAGTCTAATAGAATACACAAGCTCTTTTCATCCCAATCGACCTCCATGACTACAACCTGCATAAAAAGTCAGTTCAGCCCAGCAACACATAATAATAAAGATAGTACTTCACAATATCAAAATTCTAAAGCACAAGCTACAACTCACACGAGATAACACAATCAATTACAGAAATGACATCATGCTATGCAAGAATATGCAATAATGAGATGCAATGCTTATGCAATAATCACCGGCAATGACCTCCAAATCATATCATCATTGATAATGTCTCAACATCACATCATCGCCAGTAAAGACCTCGGCATAATATTATCGCCAGCAAAGACCTCGGCATCACAATATCATAGTAAAGATTTTAACATCATAATTTCACCGGCAAAGACCTCAGCGTCACAATATCACAAGTAAATATTTCAACATCATAATTTCGCTGGCAAAGACCTCGGTATCACATCTCGGCCGGTAAAAACCTCGGCCTCCAATTGTTATCATCTTAGTCATATTAATATCTAGAACCAATGTAAATATGCATGACATAGAATGAATTCACATGAGATGAATTCTACAAACAAATCTACTCATAATCACCAACCATAACATAATATCTCCAGAAACATAGAATTCTCATCACTTAACCACATTTTTCAATCAAGTAACACAACAACTCACTGTTGACACCCAATTTTTACCCTCCACGGTGTCAAATTAATCATCAAGCTTTATTTTATTTTTAACGATTTTTGAC
>JAOTQJ010061117.1:0-48285 GCA_025642045.1 Solanum sejunctum | reverse complement strand
GCGAACATAGGATGTATTTGGACCCAAATTGTGAAGGAAAAGGAATTTTTCAAACGTATAACGTTGACTAAGCTTAATAATTCATGCCAAGAGAGAGGAATCTTTACATATCTCAATTTCTTTCTCCAACTGATTCTAATGCAAGACCAATCCAATTTATGCTTTTGGATGTCCAACGTCTACACAAATTACAATAACGTTATATCGGGTCTTAAATCCTAACTTTTTTTCTAAATTTTATAAAACTTTTGGAAGCATCTCCACTTATAATATGCCACCCCGAGAATTCAACTCGGCTCAAATAATCAATCAACAACAACAACAACAACCTAGAACATCAATAATCCCTCTCCAATGCCATTACAACTTCAAAAACACTACAAGGCGCTATTATGGCATAACTTGGTAAAACAAGGAAGCATACATATAGGTATACATCTACCATATTCAAGCCTTCCTAGATACTCAAAGAACTATAATTCATCAATCCAACGCCCAACGCAAACCCCCAACGTTAAAACATAACATTACACTTCCAATGGTGCTCCAATTCAAGCTAACCATCGTGTATATATTGACATAGTTTCCCAACACTTCTTCAAACCCACAAGGACTATTTCATGTCAAATAAACATAAACACGTGACAATAAATTAATATATTTTCATATGCGAGCTTGTCCCCATTCAACCCCAAATTCCAAATTCACAATTCAAGCTAACAATCAATCCTCTTTTCATATTTTACATTCAATTTAACGCACCCCTAACACACCCATCATCCTTAATTTACATAAATAAAGCTACAAGTTAACATACCTTTCAAGCTCCTTACTAGACCGAAGTCTTCATATCCATCAAACCAAGCGCCTTCTTGACCAATTAACACCACCACACCACTTAGGATACCCAATATACCAAGCTTGAAGCGTCAAATAATCAAAAGATCAAAAAAAAGAAATTTCCCGCAGTTACTGTAGCAACCCGAGAGGGTTGCATATGATGTTCTTGGTTGCTCTCATTTTTTCTAAGTGTGGGAACTCTTTTGCACACAAGATATATACATATATATAGGCAATCAAGTCTCCACTTGAACCAATCAAAAAGTTCCACCACACATGACCCCACTAACAATTTTAAATCTTAAAGACTACACTTTAGAAGCAATTTACATTTGGTCCCAAACTTTACCAAATTTAACCACTTAAGGACTTACAGGTTCTAACAACTTGAACATGTGAGTAGATCTTAATCATACATGAACCCTTGCTTTAACATGAATGGCTCACTAGAGGTAAAAATCTTGAAATAGGGCTTAACTTGATACTTGTAAAATCATAGATGTTTTTTCATGAAGTCAATATATACATTCAAGCCCTAAATTATCGTGAAGTCACTTGACTTGTAAATCATGTAATAGATCATCAATTACTTAAGAATTCTTGTCCAACAAAAGCTCATCATCGTTCATGGTTTCATAGCTCAAAACATGCATAGTTTCAATAGACAAAATTAATTCATGGTATAAGCTTGAAATAGATAGTCAAGTATAATCAATCAATATTTCATAAAATCCCAAAATAATTTATATTTATAATCGATAATTTAAGATACCTAGATGTAATACAACTTGAAAACATGCAATTTTCATGAAAAGGGAAGGTTGGGCTCCATGGGTGAAGAACCCAATGGATAAAACCCACATAACTTGAACCTTGAATTCGTTGAGGTGAGCTTGAAGTAGTATTCGTGCTTGAAATGAATCCTTGAGTTCCAAAGCTAAGTTTGAGATCCTTAGATTTGAATGAGAGAATTGATAGAGTATACAAGGGTTTGACAGAGGGTTTTGTTATATAGAGAGTTGAAAAATGGCTAAGTATGAGTGAGTTCACATGGGACTATGACCCTAACGCCTTTGGGTGCATAAGGAAAGCTAAGGAAAATGTTGCACTGGTCCAAATCAAAAAATTTTACACTACTCCACGGCCCCTGGCGCATCACAACCAGGCACAGATGCTCGCTGGAAATCAAAAATTAGCGAAAATTATTTTTTTCTCTATGGGTCCTGAAAATTTGAATTATACCCATTTTCCACTCAATTATTCCCCCTGATTAGAATATTAAGTCAGATATTTGATATCACACATAAATTTTGAGATACATGAAAATTATGATTATGGGCTTTTCTAAGCACATTTTTTGGCTTTTCAAGAACTATGAATAGTAATTGAGCTAATCCAATCAGTCTTTGTGGTAGTCTAGGCCAAGTTGCCCCCTTATGGAAATATGAATTATCTTTCTGATAAGTAAAGTAAGGTCTTTGCCTTTGCTGGAAACTTTTGTTGTTCCTTTCAATCTACATATGATAAATACAGCCAACCAACACTGTAGAGGTTGATTCAAATCCATAGGATCTCTCTGGATATCTTGGTAATTCAGTATTCATAATCAAATAATTTTTGAATATATGCATTTGAACATGCCCTAATACTTTGTACTTCAACCACTTCTTCTGTTTACATGATAGATTCTAGAAAATGCTATATTACCCTTTTAGAGGGTAAGCATTGATTGTAAAGAAGTATAGATAAGGAGATTTTATCTTTATGGGAAAATTTAGGGATTTTCGATAATACATCTGCTGCAATTGTAATCCTTTTTAGTCTCTTTCCCCGTGCTTCTGGTGTAACTGATATTTAGTGATGGTTTGGTCTGCTTTTTCTCAGCACTTGATAGCAATTTTTTTTTATAGTTTTAGCCTATTAGGGAAGACCAGTAGCATATAGAATTAAAATTTTCTTTTTCAAGTGCCTGCTTCAGAAGCTACAAAAATGTTGATCTGCTTGACAATGATAAAAAATTTCAAAAGGAAAATATGTTGGCTTCTGAATTAAAGTAGTATGGTACATACTAGTATGGACAGGAATAGTGCATACAAATCCCTAGGTATCTGGTTTTGCCTGAAATTTTTGTGCACATACTGTAAAAGATTCCAAAATTTTTCTATGCTATATAGATCATAACCATAATGCTAGCAATTGAGAAATGTTTTTCGTTTGACGCGCTTCTAACTTTTGTGATATGGTGTCATTTGATACTTTATACTTCACTACCAAATATAAAATACCTTTGTCTCTCTTCATTAGAGAAACACATCATGTTCAACCCATCTTACTTTGTTGTGCTCTATTTGCTGCTTAGACTATGCATATATTTCCATGGTCAATGTGGATGTGGTGCCTGGCAATTGGTGCACCACAAGGTCTATGAATTTTGTTATTTGATCAAAATGACAACATCAAAGAAGTTGTTGAAGAAATTTATCGAGATACCCAATTTGTGGAGTATATTGGAGAAGATCCCAACGTGTCTTAATTATCTCAGCATTTGCAATCAAATAATTATAATAAAATTTAGGAAGTGTGTATATAAGTCATGGATTGAAGAGTCCGAAAGTTCAATCTTAGAGAAAGCAACTAGGTCCAACTATTAAACAAGCTTTAAAATACTTTCAAGAAAAAACTCTTGGAAATAATCTTAAATCACATAATCATGCAACCCTTCCTATCCAAGTTGATGAAATATGTCAAGAATTTAAAAACTCTTGCAGCTAAAGAGCTCGTACCTAACAATAAAGCAATATATACAAGCAAGGATATTAAACGAGTAGATCCTAGAAATGAGAGGGAAAACAAAAACATCACTTATAATGAAAAAGGAAAGGTACCTTTGGAGCAAGAGACTGTAAATAGCGCACATTAGCCAAAGAGGTGTTGACATTAACAAAATAGGTACAGAATTTCACCAAATGGATATGCCTACCTTGACTATTCTGTGAGATTCCATATCTTTTACTCTTAAAATGGAAAAAGTATATCATCATTGGTACATAATATTGTACACTTTTTTCAGCCTTAATACCCAATTTAATAGCCTGCTAAATATATCAACTAATCATGAGATGAAGGTTCAAAAGATTAAACTTAGATTCTTAATATGTGTCACACCTGAAATAACTCCATCACATGATTTATACCCAAAAGATATTTCACAATAGAAGGGCAATTCCAATATGTGCTCCCTTAGTTCTTCATACTTCTCCTTTGTAGCGCTACATAGCAAATGCCCTTCTAGTTAGAAAACCCTTAGATTAATAATTTGGTAAGTACCTTTTTTGAGCTCGAAGAGGTTTAACCTAAACAACAACAGGAGTAGCAGCAATAGCGAGAGTAGGATCATATATCACCAACTAGTTGTGAGCATTTTCCCCATGATTCTCCTCATTCTCTCCAATCTAATTTTCTAGTTTCCCTACTGAAGATGTAACCTTTGTTGGTTTCTGAGCAAGAGTCTCCATTATATCAGGGTAAAATGGAACTTCAACAATAGTTAGAAATGGTACATTATAAACAACACATCAATCTTATTTAATCATAGATCTCAAAAGTATCGCCTAAAAGCAAGACATGTTACCAAGATATTCCTCTACAATTATTCTTTATTGGTGGTGTAGGGAGCACTAAAATTATATATGACTGAATTATCATTCCAATTGATAGCAGAAAAATGTTATGTTGATACATACATAATCAATATTTTATATGTACGCATGTACTTGCATTGACTCTTTGAAGTCACAAAATATATGTCAAGACCTAGTGAATGAGTTGATGATAAGACATAAATGGAATGGTATATATAAACTATTATCATGAAATTATTGAAAAGCCTTACTTTCATTTGCTTGTAGAGTAATATAAAGTCTCTTAGAAACACCCCACAAATTGTAATATAAAGCAATGAATGCAACTAAATGATAGGTATATAGAATTCCAATAACAAAATATTTGATAGGAATCTAGAGAACACAATCATAGAAATTTTTTAATAAGTCTGCTGATAAGTTTTGTAAGTCTATTGCGAGACAAACATATAATCTCTTTTAAACCATGATACAAGAAGCCAAACTTCTTACTTCCTTGGTGGAGTTTCAAGCTTCTCGCTTGAACTTATCCTAGCTCAATCACAACCTTCTTGAAGTTCCATTTTTCCTTTACTCTTCTAGAATTGGGAAAGTGTGACATTAATATAAGTTGGATGTCCTTGAGTGTAATGTATACATTTAGCTTTTCACCATCGCATAAACATCCTTCTATGCAAAATGTTATAGAAATTTCAATGACAAAGATGTAGTGTGGAAATATTTTTAGTATGTATTTTAGTATAAATTTCTCTGTTTATAAAATGGTTGCCCCAGTATGATCATTATTTAGCTTTTGTACAATATACTTTTTGATTAAAGACACAGTGATCCTATTATCCCTGAAAATGATGCAATATCAGTCATTTAATTTCACTTGGTCATGAGCATGAGATATAAAAATATAAAAGAATGAATCAATACTGAGGATAGAAATGGAGTGTTAGATACTATGTCATAAAACACAATCAATAGCTTGACCCCTCTAGCAAGTATCTAATTAAGAATTCGATCTACTCTCTATGCTAATTAATAATAGTTGCATAGACATGCTCTTGGAAAATCTTACATGAGATTGATATGGGGCTTGTTGTATATATGGATATCAACTTTTGGGCTTGAGACCTTGTCGAGGACCTATAATATTCCAGATTAGTTTCCTACACACTGAGAGCAGGGTAGTATTAGTATTGTACAATCGACTGTTTAGCTATTACTTTTGGATACAAGTGATGGCATGCAGTTCATTGACATTTGATTTTACATTTTATGTTATGATATCCTAAATTGGACTTCACTATTGATTTTGACAAAGACTGATTTCAATCTTTTACTCTTTAAAACTGCTTTTCACAAGAGTCATACCACTCTTAAACCTTGATAATTGATTTTTGGAAACATAGAGGCATTCTGGATGTGCTCATTACGTGATTGATCAGTTGAAGATTGTTGACCCTTTTCTTACCACTTACTAATTGATTGAGGGTACCCTTGATCTGTTCTATACAAATGTGGTCTCATATGTAGCTCATGTACTTGGATGGAGCACATCCTAATGGATGGGCTTTATGTAAGCCCTAATTCAAGCATAGGAATGCTATATAAACTTTCCATGTCCCCTATGGTCCATTTTATAAATGTGATCGATTGAACAGAAAGAGGGAGCTAAAAATAGGTCCTACCTTGCTATTTGAGGGCTAGGGTAGATCTATATTCTTTGTTATTGATGGAAACTTTTATAGAAAGCACTATGGATAACTATTTCATTACCATAATTCATGAGCATCGCATATCACTGATATAATTAGTTACAAATTGCTTTTGTCAGTCATATGGGAGGTTTGTTAAGTTATTTTTTGTGCTGGTATCATTTTGGCTCATTAGGTTGAGGTAAGTTATTGTTTAATTATATTTATGACTATGTTGATAGTTGGTTATATATGATATCATAACCCAAACCTAGGGCCTAGACATGATATTGAGAATGGGGAAACCAAAGAAAAATAACAACAACAAGAGATATAAATAAGGGAAACTAAACTAAGGGAAGTCTTTGATAGTCATAAAACATTCACGAGTTAAGTTCATAATATGAGTACATCAATTATCCAACAACACCTCTAACATGGAATGGGAGTAGGGTCCACGACACTTTCCGAGCTCATGCTTATATTATCAAGTGTTCAAAATGAAAAAATAGCAAATAGCAAGAGAAAAATAAGTTGCGTCCTTGTACTTGAGGATTCACCAAAGCATATCTCCAAAGCATTCAACTATCCATGTGGAGGATGATCGAGAGGTGATCTGGTTCTTACATGATAATATCATGTAGGCATAGAGTATGCATTAGTATGTTTGAATGTACTAAGTATGTAGGATGCAATGCAACAAGATATAAGCCAACATAGTCAAAAAAGCATAATCATAAGCAATAGAAAAATATAATATCAAGATGGCATGCATGATCAAGGCTTGAAGTAAATCATATTTGTAAGTTATATAACTTGTATAGTACGTAATACATGTGTGGGAAGAGACCATAATAAATATATACCAAGCAAGATACTACTTAGAATCCAAGGCATGTCAACCCCTTATAAGGTGATTGAGGTATCCACCCCTCAACAAGGTAATTGGGCATGTCAAACCCCAACAAGGTTTGGTCTACTTGCAAAACCATAGATAGTTTTCATGAATTCAAGCATACATGCAATGCCTTAATCATCATTTGTCACATGACTTGTAAACAATGTCATGGATCATCAATAACTTAAGAATCTTTGTCAAGACATTTTGTCAAACACTTTGTGGGTTCATAATGCTAGTTTAAAATTATGCAATTTAAGGGTGAAATAATATGAGAAAATTTAATGTAAATCAACCCACCAACACATAGTAAAACCCTCATGAAAGATACCTTAAAATCAATCAACAAATCCTATAATAGACCAAACTTTCATTGCTCAAAATGTGCATAGTTCTTAATAGACAAAACCAATTCATAGTATAAACTTGAAATAGATAGGCATGCATCTTCAATTAACATTTCATAAAACCCTAACATAATTTTTAATCAAAATCCATAATAAGAGATACCCATAGATGGTACAACTTGAAAACATGGAATTTTTCATTTAAAAAAAAAAGAAAATTAGGCTACATGGGTGAAAGGCCTCTATGGATGAAACATACATACCCAAGTTTGGGAATTCCTGGATGTAAACTTGGAAGGAGGCTTTAAGCTTGGATTGAGCTCTTGAGATCCAATGTGCTCTTGAAATCCTTGCATTTGGATGAGACATTTGTTTATGTCTTCGTGAGATTTTTAAGAGGGTCTTGAGTGGTATAGAGTTGAAAAATGGCCAAGTATAGGTGTTTTCACGCATAAGTGGGCATGCGTCTATGACCCTAATGCCTTTGGCTGAAATACAAAACTAAGGAAAAAGTTGAACTGGTTCGCGTCTCATCCGCGAAATGGACCCATCGTAGAGGATAATCTAACACTGATCCGCACCTAGTCTGCATCATGGCTTGGTCATGGATGCACACTATTGTATGAAAAGTTAGCAAAGATTGATTTTCGCTATATTTCCTCTAAATGCCGGGTTATAATTTCCCACTCCATTTTCTCCTTGGTCGAGAATATGAAGTTGGATTTTCAATATCATGCATATATTTTGATATATATAGAAATTACGATTATGGGTATTTTCAAAGCATGTTTTTGGGGTGTTTTGATATCTCCTCCTTGGAAAACTTTGTCCTTGAATATAAAAGAAACATGCATATAAGAGAAGTAATCATGAAGATGTCAGCCCGACATGAATGCAATAAATGCATTAAAACGTCATTTTCAAAAATCTCAACAAGAATGTCAAAAATTACCATAAACTTGTCAACATAAATATGAATGTATAAATGTCATAAGGACTAAAACTTAAGACTTGAAATCATATAGGGGACTTAATGAGTACCTTAAGCTTGAGTAGGGTGGACTTAATTCTCATGTCCGCCTCGGCTTACCATGTTGCACTTTCAACTTGCTCGTTCCTCCAAAAGACCTTTATAGAAGGTAAATCGTTGCTTATCAAGCTCTTCAATTGTATATCCAAAATCTCCATTGGTACCTCCTTATAGATCAAATTGTCTTCTACAACACCCGCAACATCCCATGGCACTATAACACTTGGGTCACCCATGCACTTTCTCAACATGGATACATGGAAGACCGGATGAATAATATTCATCTCTATAGGTAACTCTAACTCATATGCAACCTTACAAACCCTCCTTAAAACCTTATGAGGATCAACAAATCTTGCTCTTAATTTTCCCTTCTTGCAATATCAAACCACACCCTTCATAGGTGCGAATTTCAAGTAAAAACAATTGCAACCTTAAACTCAAGATCTCTTCTTCTCACATTAGAGTAGGACATTGGTCTACTTTGGACTAGTTTAAATCTTTACCTTATCAGGCTCACCTTCTCCAAGGCTTCCACGACCAAATTCGAACATAGCAAAGTTGTTTCCCCCACTTCAAACAACCTAAGCATTTATCTACAACGCCTACTATAAAGAGCTTCAAAGAGAGCCATACCAATGCTTGAGTGGTAGATATTGTCGTAAGAAAACTCAATGAATGGGAGATGTTCATCGTAACTACCCTTAAACTCCAAAATATAAGCTCTATGCATATATTTAAGAGTTTGGATAGTCCTCTCGGCTTGACCATCCGTTTGACGATGGAAGGTCGTCCTAAGCCTAACTTTGGTACCAAGACCTCTGTGGAAAGACCTCAAAAAGTGAGAAGTGAATTGAGCACCACGATCTAAAATGATAGATAAGGGTATCTGAAATACCCCAAAAACTGTGCCTACAAAATGTCCATAATCATAATTTCCATAAAACTAAAAACCCATACATGATATCAAAAATTTGACTTCATATTCGTGACTAGGGGAAACATTAAGTGGGGAATTATATAATCCCAATTTTAGATGACCCATAGTGAAAAATTATTTTCATAAAATTTTCTTACCAAGTTTACATCCGCGACCAAATCGCGATGCGGACTGGGCATGAATCAGTGTTAATTTTTCCTTTGGGTTGGGTTTACATTGCGTGCTAGTTCAAGTTTTTCCTTCACTTTTCATTTTGGCCCAAGGGTCTTGGGGTCATAGCCTTATGCCCACTAATGCGTGAAAACACATGTAGTAGCCATTTTTCAACTCTATATCACTCAAGTCACTCTTAAAACTCTCTCTAACACATAACCAAATATTTCATTCAAATTCAAATATCCCAAGCTAAATTCCGAATCTTAAGGACTCTTATCAAGCTTCAAGTCTCCTTCAAGTCCGCATCAACAAAATCCACATTTGAGGTATGTGGTTTTAAACCATTGGGTCCTTTCACCCATGGTGGCTAACCTTCTTATTTTCTAAAAATTGCATGTTTTCAAGTTGTGTGACTTATGTGTATTACCTATTATAAATTATGACTATAAACTATGTTGGGGTTTATGAAATATTGATTGAAAAAACATGGTTATCTATTTCAAGCTTATACTATAAAGTGGTTTTGTCTATTGAGACTATGCATTTTTAGAGCTATGAAATTATGATCTATTATGTGATTTGATGGTGGATTTTAAGATGTCTAAGGGTTTTACCATGTGTTGGTAGGTTTATTTACATTGAGTTTTGTCATATTATTTGACTGTTGAATTACATGATTTTGAACTAGCATTGCACACCCACCAAGTGTTTGAGAAAATGTCTTGACAAGGATTATCAAGTTGTTGATAGTCTACTTCATTATTCATAAGGAAAATGACTTTATTATGATTAAGAGATTGTACGTATGTATTGAATTCATGAAAAGTATCTATAGTATTGTATGTCGACCACACCTTATCGGAGGGTGCCATGCCTGTACTACCATGTTGAGGGGTAGATACCTTGACCACCTTGTCGTGGGGTGATATGCTTATACTACCACATTGACGGGTAGATATGTTGACCATATTATCGGTGGGTGACATGCCCATACTACTATGTTGAAGGGCAGATACCTCGACAACCTTACCGAGCGGGTTACATGACACGAATTGCATGTAGTAGTTACTTGGTCTATAATTATGATCTCTTCCCACTTGTGTAATCTATATATGCAAGTTATATGATTTATAAGCATATTTTACCTCAACGATTGATCATTTCCACTACCGATATTATATTTATCGATTACTTATGACTATGCATTCTAACTATGTTACTTTATGTCTTATTTCATTGTATCCTACATACTTAGTGCATTCAAACATACTAATGCACATTCTGTGTCTATATGATGTTACCATGTAGGAAATAGAGCATCTCTTGATCATCCTCGACATGGCTAGTATTGGCATTGTGGAATATTAGCTTTGGTAAGTCTACAAGTCCCAGGACACTAGATATGCTACTTTTACTTTTGATATCTCTTTATGTTGAACATTTAATACTATGAGGTTGAACCCAGAAAGTTTCTTGGCCCTCGTTCCAATCTATATTAAAGATGTTGTTGGAATAATTGATGTACTTATGCTTTAAGCTTTGACCCTTTTGGCTTTATAAATATCAAGACTTTTCTTAGTTCCTTTGCCATTATTTATATCTCTTGTTATTGTTATTTTCCTTCCGCTACTTAGGATGTGTGATTTATATACTCAGAGGCTTGTTTGGGGTTCCTTTAGGGTCCTCATTCACTATGTCATATCTAGCCCCTAAGCTTGGATTGTGACAAACTTAGTATCAAAGCACTAGCTTTATAATGGTCCTCGGAATCTAACACACCATATCAATTAGAGTCTTATTTGTTGTTGTGAGGTGCATTACAACAATGAGTAAGAGGCTATGAGGCACTTTAGGAAATGTTTACTTTATTAATGATCGATGTCATGCTATAGAAGTTAAGGTAAGTCATTCCTCTAATGGATGTTCTTTGCTATTCTAGATCATGCCTATTCCAAAAGAAAGACTAAGGAGAGCCCGTTCACCCGAAGAGCAACCGGCCCCTCCCGCTCCTCATGATGGGGGAGTGGCCCATAATGAATTTTGAGATTCTATCACCACGTTAGCTTATTCAATGACCAACCAAACGAACCAAGGGGCCCAAGCTCCTGATGTTCCTACTTCAACCACAAGGTTAAGAGATTTTACTAAGATGAATCAACCGGAGTTCCATGGGATAAAAGTGGATGACGATCCCTTAGAACTCATTGATGAGGTATATAAGATGTTGTCCATTGGGGGTTATCTCGAAGGTGGAAGTGGAGTTTGCATCCTATCAACTCAAAGGGGTGGCTAAAATATGGTTTGCTCAATAAAAGATGGAGAAGGGGAATGGTGATGCTATCCCTTGGGAAGAATTCAAGGTGGCATTTGTCAACAAATTCTTTCCTATTGAGCTAAGGGAGGTAAAGATGATGGAATATATAAATCTAAAGTAAGGAACTATGAGTGTGAGAGAGTATGCTCTCAAGTTCAACCAACTCTCCAAGTATGCACCACAATTCGTTGCCTAGCCAAGGTCAAGGATGAACAAATTTGTGTCAGGTATATCCGACTTGGTCAATGAGGAACATCATACCTCCATGCTTATAGGTGATATAGATTTATCCCGGCTCATGACATATGCTGAAAAACTAGAGGTAAGAAGCTTAGAAAGAGAAGTGGTGAGTCTAAGAAGGCTCATTTTGAAAGTTGGTTAAAAAATTCCAAGGATGGCGAATTTTCTCAGGGCCATATGTTCCAAGGCCAAAGGTCTTACAATGCTCCTAATAGTAGGATTTTTAATAACAACCCAAGGTTCTAAGGTGGTGGCGATGTGGTGCCTAATCCTATGTGTCAAAGATATGGTAGGAGCTATAATGGCCCATGTTTGAAGTACTCCAGTGTTTGCTATGGTGGTGGTGAAGTGGCTTATAAGATATTGGTTGTCCTCATACTATAAACAAAGTTAGATATGATTATCCATAAGGCTAAGGTGCAAATATGGGTCAAAAAGGGATAGGAGGCCAACTAAGGGGTGCTCTAAGGTAAAATAGGTTCTATGCCCCTCAAGGGAGACAAGGGGTTGATGAGGTGCTCAATGTCATCACCATTATGGTAAAGGTTTTTGATTTTGATGTGTATGCATTGATAGACTTAGGTACCACTTATTCTTTTATTACACTTTTTGTTGCAAAAAAGCTTCATATTAGCCCCGAATTATTGTGTGAACCTTATGAAGTATCTACCCCCGTTGGTGAGTTCGTTGTTGCTAGAAGAGTCTATAGAAATTGTCTCGTGTTCAATTCACATAAAATCTTGCCTTGTGACTTTGTTGAATTAAATAAGGTAGATTTTGATGGCATTCTTGGGATATATTGGTTGCATCCATATTATGCTTCTATTGATTGTAGAAATTGTTGGGTTAGATTCCAATTCCCTAATGAACCCATTCTTGAGTAGGAAAGTTATGATGTGGTGGTCAATGGAAGATTCATTTCTTTTCTTAAATCCCAAAAGTTAATTTTTAAGGGTTGTCTCTATCATCTTGTAAGAGTTAAGGACATTAAGTCCAAAGTCTTTACTATAGATTCAATTTTGATAATTGATGAGTTTTTTGATGTATTCCCAAATGAGCTTCATGGTGTTCCTCCCGAAAGGGAAATACACTTAGGTATAGACCTCCTTCCTGACACTCAACCAATTTCTATTCCCCCTTAACATATGGCCCAAGTTGAATTGAAGGAGCAATTAAGGGATTTGTTAGGGAAGGGTTTTATAAGGATGAGTAAGTCACCTTTAGGTGTACCAGTGTTGTTTGTGAAGAAAAAGGATGGTTATCTTAGGATGTGCATTGATTATCAGTAACTTAATTGAGTCACCATAAAGAATAAGTACCGCATACCAAGGATTGATGACCTTTTTGATCAAGTTGAAGTGGCCAGTCACTTCTCTAAGATTGATCTTTGGTCTGGGCATCATAATATGAAAGTGAGGGCTGTGACATTCCTAAAATGGCTTTTCTGACTAGGTATGGGCACTTTTAGTTTGTGGTTATATCCTTTCGGTTGACTAATGCACTAACTATATTTATGGATCTTTAAAAGGGTCTTCAAACCCTACCTTTACTTGTTTGTGGTGGTTTTTATTGATAATATCTTGAGTTTTATTGATGATATCTTGATTTATTCCCATAGAGAGGAGGAACATGTGAATCACTTGAGGGTGGTGTTACAAATCATGAAGGAAGAGAGGTTGTATGCAAAATATTAGGACATGTGGTGTCGGATCATGTTAGTAAGATGGATGCTAAGAAGACGGAGGTAATTAGAAATTAGCCTAAAACTTTGACTCCATCAGATATAAGGAGTTCTTAGTTTGGAAGGTTATTACTGGAGGTTTGTAAATGGTTTCTCTTCTATTGCTTCTCCCATGACTAAGTTGACCCAAAAGAAAGTGAAATTTGTGTAGACTGATGAGTGTGAAAAGAGCTTCCAAACTTTAAAAGATAATCTTACTTGTGCTCCTATCTTTGCTCTACTGGAAGAGTTGGAAGGGTTTGTTTCATATTGTGATGCCTCAAGAATTAGTTTGGAGTATGTTTTGATATAATGTGGTAATGTGATAGCATATGACTCTAGACAACTTAAGGTATGGGACAAGAATTATCCCACTCATGATCTTGAGTTGGCGATCGTGGTATTTTCCTCAAAAATTTGGCATCACTACTTGTATGGGATTCATGTTGATGTGTTTACCAACCACAATAGTCTCCAATACTATTCACCTAAAAAGATCTTAACTTGAGACAAAAAAGGTGGTTAGAACTCCTTAAAGATTATGATATGAGTGTGCAATATCATCTAGTCAAGCTCATGTTATAGAAGATTCTCTAAGTAGGGTGTCTATGGGTAGTGTAGCTCATGTTGATGATAGTGGCAAAGAGTTGGCTAGATAGGTCCATTACTTAACTATATTTGGGGTTAGGTTTGATGAAGTTGATAATGGTGGTGTAGTGGTGGTTGTTGATGGTTCTAAGTCTTCTTTTATTGAGGAGGTAAAGGCAAAAGAAGATCCCACCTTGCTAGAGCTGAAGGACTTGCTAAGAGATGGTAAAGTGGAGGTTTTCTCCTAAGTGGGAGATGCTGCCCTTGGGTACCAAGGTGGGTTGTATGTTCCATATATGGTGATTTGAGAGAATTAATCTTGAAGGCAGCCCATAATTCTTCCTATTCTATTCACCCTAGTTTTACAAAGATGTATAGAGATTTGAGAAAAGTATATTGGTGGGGTAGTAAGAAGAGCGACATTACCAAGTTCATATCCGAATGTCACAATTACCAACAAGTGAAACCCAAACAACAAATGTTAGGTGGCTTAGCCCAAGATATAGAAATTCGTAATTTGAAGTGGGAAGAAATCACCATAGATTTTATTGTTGGGTTGCCTAAGATTAGGAAGCATTTTGACTCTATTTGGGTTATTGTAGATTGAATGACAAAGTGGGCTCACGTTCTACTGGCCAAAACTACTTATGGTACCAAAGATTATGCCAAATTGTACATTCATGAGTTGGTTCTATTGCATGGTATGCCCTTGTCTATTTTTTTTCGATCGTGGTGGTCAATTCAATTCTCACTTTTGGAGGTCTTTCCAAAGAGGTTTTGGTAACAAGACTAAGCTGAGCATAACCTTTCACCCTCAAACGGATAGTCAAGCCAAGACGACTATCTAAACTCTTTAGGATATGCTTAGAGCTTGTGTTTTGGAGTTTACGGGTAGTTGGGATGAACATCTTGCACTCATTGAATTTTCTTACAACAATAGCTACCACTTAGGCATTGGTATGGCTTCTTCTGAAGCTCTTTATGGTAGTGTTATAGGTCCCTATTTGGGTAGTTTGAAGTGGCATAAATGGCTTTGCTAGGTCCAGATTTAATTATGGAAGCCTTGGAGATGGTAAGGTTATGTCGGAAGAGACTGAAAACAGCCTAAAGTAGACAAAAGTACTATTTTGATGTAAGGAGAAGAGATCTTTAGTGTAAAGTTGGTGATTAGGTCTAGTTTAAAGACTCACCCATGAAGGGTATAGTCCAATTTGGCAAGAAAGGCGAGTTGAGCCCAAAGTTTGTTAATCCTTATAGAGTGTTGAGAATGATTGGCAAGGTGGCCTATGAGTTAGAGTTGCCCATTGATATAAATAATGTTCATTCGATATTTCATGTGTCCATGTTGAGAAAGTGTGTCGGTGACCCTAATGCTGTAGTGCCTTTGGATGTTGTTGGTGTTATAGAAGATAATTTGACTTATGAAGAGGTCCCAGTGTAGATTTTGGATAGGCAAGTGAAGAGGTTTAGAAACAAAGATGTGACTTCTGTTATGTTCCTTTGGAGGAACCAATAAGTTGAAAGTGCAACATAGAAAGCAGAAGTGGATATGAGAAATCAATATCCATACTGCTTCCACACTACTCAAACCTAAGGTACTAATTTAAGTCCCCTTTTATGATTTTAAGTCTTAAGTTTCAGCCCTTATGTCATTTTGCATGCATTCATGATCATGGTAGCAAGGTTATAGTGATTTTTGACATTTATGTTGTGATTTTGAAAATGATGTTTAAATGTGTTTGTTATGCTCATGTAAGGCTGAAATCTTCATGATTACTTCTCTTATGTACGTTTCTTTGACAGTTATGGATGAATGTTCCTAAGGGGAAGATATTGAAATGCCCCCAAAAATATGCCTCGCAAATTCCAATAATAGTAATTTGCATATTTCTTAAAATTCATGCGTGATATCGATAATCCGACATTAGATTCATGATCAGAGGGTGGAATTAGGTGGGAAATAGGTATAACTCCAATTTTAGAGGACCCGTAGTGAAAAATCATTTTTGCAAAATTTTCTTATCTATTATGACACCCCATAACTCCATGCTATTGTATTCATGTTTCAAGCCTCATTTGGTTAGGTTGGGGTTGTATTTCGTTTATCGGAGACTCCTTGCACCTAAACAAGTTCAAGACTTCCCCAAAGGTTGAGTTTAGGGTGATGGTTCATACATCGATCAACTATAAACCAATATAACTTTTCGCACACTTGGAAGGGTAGCCCATAACACGTCCAATTAAAGCCCTTTAAGTTAGCTTTCCAACAAACTTTATTTCACCTCATTTAAAGTTCAGAGTCAAAAGTTATGGATAGTTTAATGAAGAGTGCTAGTGAAGAGTTGAACTACGAGCCCACTATTACGAGCCATAGGTCGGGGTATGACTCATAGATCAGGCTCGTAAGTGACTTTAAAATTAAGACTAGGGGTAATGTGAATGGTCCTACGAGTCGTAGTACTATCTAGGGGTTGTAACGGGGCTCATAACAGCCATTAGATAGCTTTTTTGGAAGGGTTATTTACGTCCTTTCCCACCCTTTCTAAGCTTTAGATTGACGTTTTATGCTCATTCAAGGTCCCCCAAACCCCTAAGTTCTTCATTGTATTGATAAAATACTCTCTCAAATCCTTATACTGATATTTCACTCAAAAATCAAGTGTCCAAATCTCTTTCGAATGTAAGGATTTCCTTCAAACTTCAAACCTCTATTTTCAATCTTCATCAAGAACTTCTACAAAGCTAAGGTACGTAGGATTCAACCATTGGGTCCTTTATCCTTTGGTGCCCAATCCTCTTTTCTACTTAAATTGCATGATTTAAAGTTGATTTACTCATGTGTCTTGATTGTTGTAAATTTCACTGCACAGTGAATTGGGGTTTCACGAAAGTATGATCATCTTAGCATGTTTTGAGTTATAAATCATAGATCTAATGTGATATTTGATGAGGGGTTTTGATGTGAATGTCTTAGGGGTGTTGGAAAGTGTTGAGTGATGGTTTTATAATGGGTTTTCGTGCATCATTTCATCTCTAAATTGCATGTTCATATACCACCATTACACACTCACCAAGTGTTGGATAAAATGTTTGGATTATGATTCTTGAAGGCCAAGTGCTTGGCATATGATATATATAACTTTATGATGATGAAAGAATATTGTATGTGTGAAAATTTCAAGATGAGCTTCTATAGTATTGTATGTTGACCATAACCATATTGAGGGGTTAGTATCTTGACCACTATGAGTGAGTGTGAGAAGTCCATTAACCATGTTAAGGTGTTAGTATCTTGACCACTATGATGGAGGGTGAGAATTCCATCAACCATATTGAGGGGTTAGTACCTTGTTCACTATGATGGAGGGTGATGAAGTCCATTAACCATGTTGAGGGGTCAGTACCTTGACCACTATGATTGAGAGTGAGAAGTCAATTAACCATGTTGAGGGGTAGGAACCTGGACCACTACTAAGGGGGTGTTAAGCCTTGGATTTCAAGTACTACTTTCCATGGTCTATGATGATGGTCTATAGTTAAATATGTACTATGATCTCTAAGAGCATGATTTTTACTCCAAGAATCTATTCATACATGTCATATTGTTACATTATGTCTATTGTTTATGATTATTTTTGCCTATGATGCTTATCTCTTTTTGCATTGTATCCTACATACTTAGTACATTCAATTGTACTAATGAATACTCTATGTCTACATGATATTACTATGTAGGAACAAGAGCTCCATTTGGTCATCCTCCTTCTCCACGTGGCTAGTGGTATCCATTCAAGCAAGTTGGTGAGCCCTCCATTTCAAGGACATTGGTCTACATTCTTATTCTATGTATTAAAAACTATCTTTCCTTTTTTTATGTTTTGACTATGAGTGTGAGCTCGATTGCTTGTCTTAGTGCCTGCTAAGTTCCATGTTAAAGGTGTTGTTAACAAGATATGTATTATGCCTGAGCATTGAATCATTTATGATATTCAAGCTATTTTAGTATGTGTCCTTTTCCCTTAGTCCAAATTTCCTCTTGTTTTTATTTCTTATGTTATTTTATATTGCTTCTGCGATCAAGCATGTGTAATGATATGCTATGAGGCTTGTTTAGGGTTCCTTCTAGTTCTCCATCCTTCAGTCACGTCTAGGACCTTGGCTTGTGTTGAGAGAAAGATGGTATGAGAGCATTAGGTTGATAGATCTCCATAGTCCAACACACCGCATTGATTAAAGTCTTATTCATGGTTGTGTTGTGCATCACAATTATGAGTAGGAGGCTATGGGACATTTTAGGAAATATTTCCCTTCTTCATATTCTAAGTGGTGCTATACAGTTGTAGTAAACTTTTCCCCAATAATGATTGTTCCTTACTATGCTAGATTATGCATAACACTCGAGGAAGAAGGGCTCAACTCCTGTGAAGCAACCTGCCAATGGTGAACTCTAGGATGCTCTCACTATGCTTGCCCAAGTTGTGGCCAACTAAGTCAACCAAAAGGCCTAAGCCCTCATGCTACTACCCAGGATCTAGGGTAAGAAATCTCGTGAGAATGAACTCTTCCGTATTTCATGGGTCAAAGATGGATGAAGATCCACAAGAGTTCATTGATGAGGTATACAAATTGTTATCTATCATGGGTATTGGCACAAATGAAAAGGAAGAGTTGGTGGCCTACCAACTCAAAGGGGTAGCCCAAATTTTGTATGATCAATGGAAAAGGGACAAGGGAAATGGTATTATGGTGCTTTGGGTAGAGTTTGACTTTGGTTTTTTTAATCAGTATTTTCCTCTTGAGCTTAGGGAGGATAAGTTTGTAGAGTTCATGAACTTGAAAGCAACACGATAAGAGTGCCAGGGAGTATGCCCTTAAGTTCACCAAACTATCTAAATATGCTCCTCAATTAGTGTCCGATGCAAGGACTAGGATGAACAAGTTTGTAATGGGTGTGTCTGACTTAGTGAGTTAGGAATGCTGGTTTGCTATGTTGATTGATGATATGGACTTATCCCATTTGATAATTTATGCCAAACAAATGGAGGAGGAAAATTTGAGGAAGAAGAAAGGTAAGGAGGCAAAGAGAGCCCGCGGCAGGGGAAAGTTCAAAAAATGCCAAAGTTATGCTAGTGTGGTACCTTATGCTAGTTGCCCAAAGTGTGGTAAATGCCATGATGGTCCATCCTTAAAGAAAACCAATGACTTTTATGGCTATGGAAAGGAGGGTTACAAGATTATAGATTGCCTCTTAGGTGCAAAAGGGGTAGAGATAATGAGGTTGATCAAGGGGATGCTCCAAGACGTAATCGGTTCTATGCTCTTCAAAGGAGGGAAGAAGTGGCTGAGTCATCCGATGTTGCGACTGGTATGTTGAAGTCTCTTTGATTTAGATGTGTGTACATTGTTGGGCCAGAGTTCCATTGTTTCTTTATATATTCTCTTGGGTTGTTAGTGGGCTTTTTGAGTGTATCGAGTGGTGATGTGAACCTTTGGTGTTTATCTCTTGGTTGAGTATATGGTTGCTAGAAAGTCCATAAGTGTTGATCCATGTTCATATTGTATTAGGACTTGGCTTTTGACTTGTTGGAGATGGTGTGGTGGTTTTGATGTTATACTTAGAATGAAATAGTTTCATGTATATTGTGTATTCAAGGGTATTCGGACACATAGAGTTAGATTCTAACTCCCTAATAAACCTATATTTGAGTGGTAGATTGTCAAGTGGTAGCAAAAGAGGTAGTTCCATTGTTATCTTAAGGTTTGATTGCTCATTAAGGGTTGTCCTATGTTCTTATTGCATAGAGTCTTGTCTTTTGATCTTGGTTGAACTTAGCTTGTTGGGTTGGAGCTCTTAGGATGCTTGGGCTACTTGCATAACATGTTTTCGATGAGTGTAGAACCCATAAGGTTGTAATATGATGGTTGAGGATGGTTGATCTATTTGGTCAACATTAATGGGTTAGCCACTTCACTAAGGTTGATCTTCGGTTTGAGCTTTGTCCCCAAGTGAGCATTATTAGTATTTTTGAGTTATTTGCTTGATTTATGCATTAGCTATATTATGTGTCTCTAGAATAGGGTCTTGAAACCCTACCTTGACATGTTTGTGGTGGTCTTTACTGACGAGGTATTGGTTTGTTTAGAGCTTGTGAATTACTTAGGGGTAGGGTTTCAATTCTTGAAGGAGGAGAGGTTGTTTACCAAATGTGATAGGTGTGTACTGTGGATATCAAGAAGATGGTTAAAACTCCTTAAGTATTATGATATGAGTGTGCATTATGTACCCCGTTTAGGCTAGTGATGTGATTGATGCTCAAAGAAGAGTGTCTATGGGTAGCCTAGCATAATGATAATGGTGGTAAAGAGGTGAGTAGTGTAGTCCATTGGTCAGCTGTACAGGGAGCTAGGTTGAAGGAAGTTGAGAATGGTAGTATAGTGTTCTTGAGAGTTCTAAATCTTCTTGGGTTAAGAGGTCTAGTTTAAGCAAGACCATTATTTCTACCTTATTAGAGTTGGAAGTTTTTGGTGAGAAAATGATTGAGTGGAAGTTGTTTCCCAAGGGAGAGATGGTGGTTATGGTACTAAGTAGGTTAGGTGTATTTAAGATTGTCAATTGAATAGAGGATTGTGAGTCCATATAGAGTGTAGATGGGAGTTAGTAAGGTTGTATAAGTTTGGGGATTACCTATGGATAGGAGTTGGGTTAGTTCAGTTCTTTATGCTTCTAGGTTGATAGGATATATTGGTGCCTCTAGTGCTATAACACTCTTTGAGATTGTGGGTGATGTGGAGCATAAGTTGACTTAGGAGAAGGTCCCAGTGGAGGTGTGGATGGGTGATCAGAGAAGTTGAATGATAATAATGCCTTGTTCGCCAAGGCCCTTTTTGGAGAAGTCGTCTATTTATATGTGTATCTCGTGAAGTTGGTGCGGTCATGGAGAAAGAATACTCGTATTTGTTTCATTCTATTGAATCTTATGATAATTCATCAAGTCCTTTCTATGATTCCAAGTCATATGTTTCAGCCCCCATGTCATTCATATGCATTCATCTTTAAGTTGGCAAATACATGGTGATTTTACACTTATTTTGAGATTTTGAAAATGATGTTTTGAATGATTTGAATACATTTTAGCATGACTTTTAACTACATTAAGATTTTCAACTAGTAAGCTATGCAATGGATCTTATGGTTGGGAGTTTCACGTTCTAATTCAAGCGTTTCAAGCCTTGTTCTTTCACATTTGAGCACAAATGTTCCCAAGGGGGGATATTGTGACACCCAGTAACTCCATGCTCTTTTATCCATGTTTCAAGCATTATTTGGTTAGGTTGGGGTTTTATTAGGTTCATGAGAGACTCCAAGTACCTAAACGAGTTTAAGACTTTCCTAAGAGTTGAATTTTGGGTGATGGTTCATGCAAGGGTCAACTTTAAACTAGCATAACTTTTATAACACTTGGAACTTGATGGGACACAAATTCGAAATAAAAGCCCTTTGAGTTAGTTTTCCAATTCACTTTGTTTTGACTCATTTAAAGTTCGGAGTCAAACGTTATGGTCATTTTACTGAAGACTGCTACTGAAGAGTTGAACTACAAGCCCACTATTACAAGTCATAGGTCGGGGTACAATTCATAGGTCCGGCTAATTGCAAGTCCAAGAGACTTAAAAATTGAGCCTAGGGGTAATGTGAAGGGTCCTACGAGTCATAGTACTACCTAGGGGTCGAAATGAGGCCCATAACAGCCGTTAGACAGCTTTTTAGAAAGGGTTATTTAGGTCCTTTCCCACCCTTTCTAAGCTTTAGATTGACGTTTTATGCTCATTTAAGGTCCCAAAACCCCTAAGTTCTTCATTGTATTGATACAATACTCTCTCAAACCCTTATACTAATATTTCAATCAAAAATGAAATGTCCAAATCTCTTTCAGTTGTAAGGATTTCCTTCAAGCTTCAAGCCTCCATTTTCAATCTTCATCAAGAACTTCTCCAGATAAAAGGTATGTGGGTTTCAACCCTTGAGTCCTTTCACCTATGGTGCCCAATCCTCTTTTCTACTTAAATTGCATGATTTAATGTTGATTTACTCATGTGTCTTGATTGTTGTAAATTTCACTGCACAGTGAATTGGGGTTTCATGAAAGCATGATTGTCTTAGCATGTTTTGAGCTATATATCTTAGATCTAATGTGATATTTGATGAGGGGTTTGATGTGAATGTCTTGGGGGTGTTACAACATGTCGATTGATGGTTTTACAATAGGTTTTCTTGCATGATTTCATCTCTAAATTGCACGGTCATATATTTCCATTACACATACGCCAAGTGTTTGATAAAATGTCTGGATTATGATTCCTGAATTGTTGAAGGCCTAATGCTTGGCATCTGATATATATGACTTTATGAAGATGACAAAATGATGTGATTATTTCATGATAAGCTTCTATAGTATTGCATGTTGACCATAACCATGCTGAGGGGTTAATACTTTGACCACTATGATAGAGGATGAAAAGTCCATTAACCATGCTGAGTGGTTAGTATCTTGACCACTATGATGGTGGGTGAGAATTACATTAACCATGTTGAGGGGTTAATACCATGACCACTATCATAGAGGGTGATGAAGTCCATTAACCATGTTGAGGGTTCAGTACCTTGACCATTATGATGGAGGGTGAGAAGTCCATTAACCATGTTGAGGGGTTGGTACCTGGACCACTACTAAGGGGTTGTTAATCCTTGGATTCCAAGTACTACTTTGCTTTGTCTAAGATGATGGTCTCTCCTTACATATGTACTATGATCTATAAGAGCATGATTTTTACTACAAGCATCCATTCATATATGTCGTATTGTTATATTATGCCTGTTGTCTATGGTTATACATTTTGCCTATGATGCCTGTCTCTTGTTGTATTGTATTATACATACTTAGTACATTAAAATGTACTAACACATACTCTATGCCTACATGATATTACCATGTAGGAACAAGAGCTTTATTTGGTCATCATCATCCTCCACGTGGCTAGTGGTATCGATTTAGCCTAGTTGGTGAGTCCTCCATTACTGGAACATTGGTCTATAGTCCTATTCTATGTATTAAAGATTATCTTTCCTTTTGTATCCTTTGACTATGAGGGTGAGCCCAATTGCTTGTCTTGGCCCCCTCTAAGTTCTATATTAGAGGTGTTGTTGGACAAGATGTGTATTATGCTTGATCTTTGAATCATTTATGATATTCAAGCTATTTTAGTCCTTTTCCCTTAGTTCGAATTTCCACTTGTTATTGTTTATTATGTTGTTTTATATTGCTTTCACGATCAAGGATGTGTAATGATATGCTGTGAGGCTTGCTTGGAGTTTGTTCGGGTTCCTCATCCATCGGTCACATCTAGGCCCTAGGCTTGGGTTGTGACATCTAGTGTGCATCCGAGACACGGACTGGGGGTGGGTCATTGTTAATTTTACCTCTGTATTCGATTTATGTCCCAGTCCAGATGTAGAGCAATTCAACTTTTTCCTTCACTTTTCTTTTCAGCACAAGGGCCTTGGGGTTATAGCCCCATGCCCACATATGAATGAAAACACCTATAGTTAGCTAGTTTCAACTCTTTATCACTCAAGACACTCTCAAAATCCTCTCTAACACTCAACCAAATATTATATCTAAATTCAAGTTTCCCAAGCTTAATTATGTATCTCAATAACTCCTATCAAACTTTAAGTCTACATCAAGAAAACCAAAGTTTAAGGTATGTGGGTTTCAACAATTGGGCCCTTTCACCCATGGTGTCCAAACTTCCTATTTTATGAAAATTACATGTTTTCGAGTTGTGTTAATTATTGGTTTTACCTATAATAGATTATGACTATAAACTATATTGGTGTTTATGAAAAACACATGTTTATCTATTTCAAGCTTATACTATGAAGGGTTTTTTTCTATTGAGACTATGCATGTTTTGAGCTATGAAACTATGATCAATTATGAGTTTTGATGGTGGATTTTAAAGTATCATCCATGAGGGTTTTACCATATGTTGGTGGGTTGATTTATATTAAGTTTTCCAATATTATTTCTCTCTTGAATTGCATGATGTTGAACTAGCATTGCACACCGACCAAGTATTTGATAAAATGTCTTGACAAGGATTCTCAAGTTATTCATGATCTACAACATGGTTTATAAGGCAAGTGACTTTATGATGATTAAGGGATTATATATATGTATTGAATTCATGAAAAGTATCTATAGTGTAGTAAGTTAACCACACCATGTCGGGGGGTGCCATTCCCTTACTACCATGTTGAGGGTTAGATGCCTTATCTACCTTGTCGGGAGGTAACATTCCTGTACTACCATCTTGAGGGGTAGATAATTAACTACTTTGTCTAGAGGTGACATGCCTATACTACCATATTGAGGTGTAGATACCTTGACTCCTTGTCTGGGGGTGACATGCTCGTATTACCTTGTTGAGGGGTAAATACCTCGAATACCTCAACGAGGGGGTGACATGCCACAGATTCCAAGTAGTAGTTGCTTAGTCTATGTTATGGTCTCTTCCGACACATGTAATCTATATTTTCAAGTAATATGATTTACAAGCATGTTTTAGCTCAAGCATTAATAATGTATGCCATATTGATATTTTACTTATCCATTGCTTATGTAACACCCCACATATTACAATACTAGTACTATGCAAATGAAATATGATATGGTTTGGTCAAATTAGTGCCCATTTTTAAAAGTGTTTGAATCTCCAATTGAAGGGCGATATGTATGTCTAAGGATGAAGAGGGTCGATTGTAAATAAGTTTTAAGTTGAATTGAGGAGATCACGGCCTTAAATGAAGTAAGAGAATTGAGGTGCTTGTAGGACTTAGGAAGCTAGCAGGTAAGTCACCTACTTGCTTAGCTTAAAATTGCTATATAAACGAAGACAAGGCTCGATGTCGAATTTCTCCAAGTCCAATTCTGAATAATGTCCATGTTAAGGGTGTTACTTTAACCCATGTTTTAGGATCATAAATGGACTACATTTTAATCCCAAGAAGGATATTAAAAGGGCCCAAGTATAAAACAACCGACATGACTATTTGGGCCCAAAACTAACTGTCATGAGATAGTATTTTACTCTAACGATCCATGCGGCCTAGCAAACTTACAACATTCAAGTTGCTAGTCAGCCTACTCCCAAAGCTTAGCTGAACTTAGAAACACTAAGCTTAAGTAACTTTACGAAGGAACTTGGAACTTGGAGGAAAGAAAGAAAGAACTCTTTATTAGAGAACTTGAGAGGTTTTACAATGCTTGATTGCTTTGTGGCTTGCTTGATCCCAAATGAGAAGCCTAATGGGGGTATTTGTACACTCCCCTTCTAGAATGGACGGTTGGGATCAATTTGATCCAATGGCTGCATTTGCTAGCCTAGCATCTTCTACCAAAATATCTAAGATATTTTCTACGAAATATCTAGATATTAACAAGGCAAGAATTCTCTACACTAGCCTAGAGTGTTCTAGAAGCTCCCAAGGCTTTCTTGTAAGATCTATATTTCTCTAGGGAGTTCTAGAGAATTTTGGAATGCTCCAGCTTGCCATGGATGTTTTTAAAGGAATATTTGGGCAGATTTTGAGCTTTGCGTCACAATCTACCCCACTCAATCTGGCGACGTCCTCTATGCTCCCTTGTAGGCTCGAATTAGGTCCTAGCAATCCCACAATGTTAACTCATATTCCTAGCTTGCCTCACTATCGGGAGACCCTTTCCATTTAATATAGTACTTGATATATCTGGGATGAGTCCCTCATCTGGGAACAATGCAGTGCACAAGAATTTCTTTTGTTTATCGCTCCTGTACCATTGTGATGGTTATTGGTGCTCTCTTGGACTCACCCCAACTTGGATCATCCTCGTCCTAATGGTATGGCTTCAACAAACTCATATGGAAAATAGGATGTATTTCAAAGTATGAGGGTAGAGTCAAGTGGTAGGCTAGCTTGCTAATGCATTTCTCTATATGAAACAACCCCTTGTAGCGCCTTACTAGCCCTTTGTGCACCTTGCCTGATCATTTGCGCTAATGAGGAAGGAGCTTTACTATGACTAGGTCTCTTTCCTCGAACTCTAGGTGTGTTTTCTTAGTATCGGCCCATTTCATCATTTTTCTTGCTGCCTTTGCTAAGTATGCTTTTGCTAAGTCTGACTTCTCATTCCACCCCTTGGCAAACTTGAAGGCGAAAGGATTTGGACCCTTATAACCAATGGTCATAGTTTATGGCGTCATTGGTTGCTGCCTCGTTGCAAGATCAAATGGACTTGACTTAGTTGATTTACTTTTCTGCAAATTATAGGAAAACTGGGTGACGTCCAGAAGTTTGGCCCAATCCCTCTGGTTTGCACTAATATAGTGCCGAAGGTATAACTCCAGCAAAGCATTCATCCTCTCAGTTTGACCATCTGTTTGGGGGTTAAAACTTATAGAGAAGTTGAGCTCTGACCCCATTATCTTGAAGAGCTCCGTCCAGAATCGACTAGTGAAATGAGTGTCCCTGTCGCTGACGATGGTCTTCGGAATGCCACAATATTTCACCACATGCGTGAAAAATAACCTAGCAGTATCTTTTGCATTGAATTTTGTCAGGACTGGTATGAACACTTTGTACTTACTAAATCTATCCAAGACAACCATATTGTTGTTGCAACCCTCTAAATTCGGCAGACATGTGATGAAGTCCATGGAAATACTTTCTCATGGTTTCTCCGTAATGGGCAACAACTCCAATAGACCAAATATTGGATGTTGTTCCACCTTGTCTTACTGGAACACAAGAAAGGTCTTAATTAAAAGCTCAATATCGTCCCTCATCTAGGCCAATAGTAAGCTCGCTTGATTAGCGCCATAGTCCTCCGAACTCCATAGTGACCTACCCACCTAGAATCATGGAATTCCTTAATGATTTCCTTCCTTAATCCGCGCCATTTCAACACATAAACTCGATTTCCCTTAGAGAGGAGTAACCTATCCTCAAGCCCAAATTGGCATGTCTTCCTCTGACTTGCCAACCCCAATAAGTTTTTGGCTTGTAGGTCTTGCTCGAACCCCTCCTTGATGCGATCTACAATTGGGAAACATGGGCTTGTGATGGATTCAAGTTTGGCTTTCCTGCTTAATGTGTTGTCCAAAAGATTACCATTGTCGAGCTTGTACTCCATCACAAAATCAAACTCAGCCAAGAAAGCTTACCACCAGACTTGTTTAGGTGTTAGCTTCTTTTGCTTAAGGAAGTAACCAGTGGAAACATTATCTGTCTTCACGCCGAACTTGGTGCCTAGTAGATAATGTCTCCATGCGCAAGAAGTACACTACAACGGTCATCTTTTTTTCCTATACTTTCTTCCCGGTAGTGATCCATCATGCTTCTTCTAGAACACGACTGGCATAATCAGAGTGATCCATAATGCTTCTTCAGGAACAAGACTAGCGCTCTATAGGGTGTTTTTGATAGATGAATATAGACCATGTCCACCAACTCCTTCAATTGCCTCCATAATTCCTCAAGCTCCGGAGGTGCCATGCGGTAAGGCACTACCACAGGTGGTGTGACACCTGGTTCCAGCTCTATCTTATGATCCTCCTCCCTCTTAGGTGGTAACCTACTTAGCAGTTGAGGTGGCATCACATCCTTGAACTCCCCCAGGACACATTGGATTCCTAGGGCATGGCATTATTTGGAGGAATAGTAGCTTCTTCCTTCAAGGCGATAAGGTAGGTTGTCTCCTCTCTCTTTACCCCTTTGGCGAGTTGCAAAGCTAAAATCTACTTCTCTTGGAGTCAAGTTTCACATTCTAGTAGGACTAGGTGTGTGTTACCTTCTTCCAAGATACATAGGGAGTTCGCGAAGGGAATTGAGATGGTTTTGACCCTGCCTATGAACTCGATACCCAGGACAAGTGGATAATCGTCCATGGTCACAATTGAGAAGTTGATGTTGCCGATCTAATTGCCTAAGTGGACCCTTACATTGTAGGCAACCCCAAAGGTTTTTGTTGGTGCAGAATATATGCCATTGAGCCAACCATGGCTTGTCTTGTACTGGATACCCATTCGCTTAGCCTCCTCAATGGTAAAGAAGTTGCTATAGCACCCGTATCAACCAATGCCTTCATGTGTACTATTTGATCTTGGCCTCAGCGAACAACCTCCCTTTGTTCTTATTTTTGGACACTTCTACTTTTGCTTGGATTGAGCTAAGGAGTCGCATTGACCCTACCTTCGCCTCCTCTTGCGCGCGATCCTCAATCAGGGCTGAGATTTTGGTCTTTTTGAGCCATTCTCTCACCTAGTATAGCCCGTCACAAAAGAAGCACTTAACTAGGGGTCTAGCCTTGGCCGAGTACTCTCTAGGTCCCTTTGCCCTTTAAGTCGCCTCCTTGCCCCTAGGTAGATCTGCAACGCTCTTTCCCTTGTCACCTTTGTCCTTAGGTTTAGGTTTTATCCACCTTCCTAAACTCAATAAGGGACTCAACAATGGAGATAGTAGTAGTCGAGTCATGAGACCCCTCATCTTTGGATCTCAAGCATTGCCCGCTGTTGTAATCCATCCATAAAGGCAAAGAAAGCATCTTCATCAAGGTAGTCAGGGATATTGAGAAGTACCTCGGTGAACTCCTTAACGTATTGCCGAATGGCTCCTTTGTATTGCAGATGCCTCAATTTGCCATGAGCCTCCTCCTCAATGTTGCTTGGGTAGAATTGCTTCTTGAGTTCTATCTTGAAGTCAGCCGAAGTGTTGATAGATCAGGTGCCTTTCTCTATATCCCCCTGTCTCCTTCTCCGCCATACCATTATGCAGTCCTCTAGAAAGAGACTAGCTATATTCACCTTTAGAGCCTTGTCGGTCATGACGAGAGCTTTGAAGTATTGCTCCATGCTCCAAATAAAGTTGTCTAGTTCCCTCGCATTTCTAGACCCTTTGAAGTACTTAGGTCGGGGAATATCTAACTTGAAAGGTATAGTCCTTACCTCGGACGTACTTGCAGTCCCGCTGGCAAGATACTTTTTGCACTAAGTTAAGCTATTCTTTGGTGCTCTCTAGCTCTTACAAAAGCCTCCCTTGTTCTTCCCACATTGAAGAAATATCTGTCTTATATGTCTCCTCCATAACCTTCATATTATCAAGACATTGGGACTAGATTTGGTTCATGGAGGATTGCATCTCCTCTCGTAATTTGTCTAGGCCTTGTTCGACCTCCTCGACCTTCTGTTCGACCCCCTCGAAACTTTGGTCTGCCTCCTCGAACTTACTCTACCCATCGGCCATGGCCAACTCGACTTTGGCTAGCCATGTCGCAACTTCCACCATGGCCTCCCTGGAGCAAGACCTCTGGCCCCTTGATTTCTCCTTGCCAGCTTGGGTGATTTCACTATCGCCTTCCATTCTCCCTTGATGTTCCAATGTCTACGAATCTTGTGCTCTGATACCAACTGTTATGAGACCGTATTTTACTCTAACGATCCATGCGGCCTAGCAAACTTACAACGTTCAAGTTTATAGTCAGCCTACTCCCAAAGCTTAGTAGAACTTAGAAAGACTAAGCGTAAGAAACTTTACGAAGGAATTTAGAACTTGGAGGAAAGAATGAAAGAACTCTTTATTAGAGAACTTGAGAGCATTTACAATGCTTGATTGCTTTGTGGCTTGCTCGATCCCAAATGAGAAACCTAGTGGGGTATTTATACTACTCCCCTTCTAAAATGGATGGTTAGTATCAATTTTATCCAATGGCTACAATTGCTAGCCCAGAATATTCTACCATAATATCCAAGATATTGTCTACTAAATATCTAGATATTTATAAGGCAAGAATTCTATTCACTAGCCTAGGGTGTTCTAGAAGCTCCCAAGGCTTTCTTGTAAGATCTATCTTTCTCTAGGGAGTTCTAGAAAATTCTGGAATGCTCCACCTTTCCATGGACGTTTTTAAAGGCATATTTGGGATGAGTTTGAGCTATGTGTCACATAACTAAGAGGAATTTGGAAAATGGGCAGCCAAGGCCCATCAACTTTGAGACCCATTTAGGCCTAACTGTAAGGGCCAAGTTGTTGTATCACCAACTTCTTAATGTGTACTAACATGCGGTAAAAAGGGCCTGATAAGGTCGGCCAAAAGAGCCTTTAAAAATGGCTCAAAAGTAGCCCATTAAGTCATTTTATTTGCAACAATTTTTCAGCATTCCAAAAAAACTCGTCTTCTCTTTACTTCACTTTACAAAGCAACTAATACAACCCTCTAGGGTTCTTGAGGGAAGGTTGAATCTGGGAGGCAAAGCTAAGTAATTATAGTTGTGTATTTAGTATAGTTTCTTCATGAAAGACAAGAAGTATATGCTAGCTATGCTTGTACTGAAAATTGGACATTATGTGTTTAGAAAGTTACTGCACAATTGTCTTTTGTTTTAGTGTCTTCTATATAGTTTGTGGGATGTATTATGAAGAGAAGTTTATGTTCTTAACATGGTTTGAATTATAGATATTACCCTAAGGTTTCTGCCACGATTTTTGTTTCATTTAACAAATGAGTTTTACTATTCTACCTTAGGTGTAATGTTGATTGGAACTTATGGGCTGATGGATGGAAGGCTATTGCCTCACGTCCTTCATGACTGATTTAGTACAGTTCTAAGTCTATTATAGGGATTTTTTTATGTATAAATATGTTGAGGAAAGTTTGGTTAAAGTTGGGATAGGATTGCCATTATCGACGTTAAAATGGGGTAAAGGGATGTAACATTATGCCTCCCATTTGTATGTTGTGTAGGATTGTTATGTTTTGTGCTTTGTGTGATGTTGTAATACTGTTATGATATGTATATAAGAATGTGTATTAGAAAATATGATTAGGGGTGGAAAAGTTAAAAGAATACTCTCAAGTTTGTAAACACATGCTTGCTGCCCATGTGTTTTTTTTTTGTGAGTTTGAACTGGCAATATGTATCTATTAGCTGCTAATGCTAGTTTTATCACCTATTATGTTGTAGGTAAATATTTTGGAGGAAGGTAAGGTTATCTCTAGGTAATAGCAAGGTTGTACAGCAAGTTATGTAATTCTACTTGATTCGTATTACTTGGCATGAAACATAGATCCCTCCTTCGTACATAAAGGCACTTACCAACTCTGACACAACTATTAACCATGTATTCACTCTTTCAGAAGTTCATATGGTCCCATATATAGTCATCTTCAAATCTGCATACATACGTGGATACCAAGTCATATGGGTCCTTGCTGCTAAATAAAGTTCACGAGTTATCTTATTTCATATGTATTTCATTATTGGTGTAGCGTACTATTTTCATTGTCATATTGTCTTTTATGATTATCTATATGTCACATGTTATATATACAACCCTACAACTCTAATATTGTGACCACCAAAAGAACCGTCTCAAAGGTAATTAAAAGGTAAAGTATATTACTTATTGAGAGGTGGTAGCCTGAGGGGTGGAAGAATCACCTAGCCAGGGACGATCCTATCATGGGAGGTAGCCTGAGGGGTTAAGGTATATCCTAGCCAAGGCTTGTCTCGGTACAGTTTAACCACTGATCAGCTGGTCATTTCTATTACATGATGTGTACAGATTATATAGTAAAGTTAAAGTGATAAAAAGAACATAAAATAATGATCTCACATAATAACTAAAGTTGGTTTGTTACCCTACACCAGTGCATAGTTTTATTTGAGTTGTTACTACATATATAGTATTTCCAGCCTTACATATTCTAACATTATCTCATACTGATGTCCCTTATAGGGGACCTATATTTCATGTTGCAAGTACAGATGCTAGTAGATCTTTCCAGTAGGAGTACTGGATATTCAACTGTTGTTACCAAGCTCCAGGTTGCTTTGGAGTTTGTCCATATAGAGTTTATATTTTTCTATTGTATAGTTAGTCGAGGCGAGGCCTGTCCCAAATCTTATCATATACTGTTCCTTATCTAGAGGCTTTGTAGACTATGTCAATTAAAGTGTGGTCATGTCTCGTACTTTAAACATCGTGGCCCCAATGGCCTAGCCATATGCATCTCCTTTTGGCTTGTTATTACTATTTACTTTCTTAAAGGCATGTTGAATGTAAAAATCCCTTATAATATGCATAGAAAGCACATAGATTCAGGTTGGTTCTCTCGAGCCTTATCGGTAATTAGTGCTAGTCCGCCCTAATAGAATGTTGGGCATAACATAAGTCATATCCAAGTGGGTCATCCTAGGGAGTCTACAAAGCGGTGTCTATGTAGAATCTTTTTTATCGATGTATTGTGCACCACATTTATGAGCAGGAGGCTACGTGGCATTTAGGAGTTATTATTTTCTTTTCATTCTTTAGATCATGCCATAGAGCTAAATGTAATAGGTGCATTAAGTCTAATTCCTAAATTATTTGTACAGCAAGTGTGCCAGAAACCAGGCAAAACAAAGGAAACGGGAAGGGGGTAGAAGTGGTAGTTGGTATACCCAGTCAAGTGACACAACAAAATGAGGTTCAAGAGGAGTCTCTGTCACAGACATCTCCAACTCCTATAGTTCGTGATGAACTCGGAAGTAATGAAATTCTCCTAGAAACCCTTATTGATGCTACCATGCAGGATTTGAGAAATGCAGTCCAACTATTGACTCATATAGTTACTGGCCAAGGTCAAAGGCAAGAAGGTCCAGTTATGGGTACAGATGGTACAAATAGGGCAGCTGGCACAAGGATATGTGATTTTCTTAGTTTGGACCCTCCATCCTTCACTAGTTCAGATCCTAATGAAGATCTCCAAGACTTTATTGATCAAATTCAGCACACTTTAGATGTTATGCATGTGAGTGGTACAGAAGTTGTCGAGTTAGCGACATATAGGTTAAAGGGTGTGGCTATATTGTGGTATTAAGCTTGGAAGCAATCTAAGGGTATAGATGCACCTCCAACTACCTAGGAGGAGTTCAAAGAGGCATTTTTTGACCATTACTTGCCATTATAGATCCAAGAGGCCCGTGCAGATCAGTTGCTAAATCTCTACCAAGGGAATATGAGTGTGAGGGAGTATAGCCTTTGGTTTAATTCCCTGGCAAGGTATGCTCCTAATATAGTTACTACTATGGCAAATAGAGTTCATTGGTATATGGATAGATTGGATACATGTTTGGTCACAGACTGTACCTTTGCCTCCTTGAACAAAGACATGGATAGAGCGAGAATGCAAGCTTTTGCGCAGAAATTGGAGGATCAGTGGCAAAGGAGAAGGATACAAGTTTTGGAAAGAGGGAAGGACAAGAGGGCCAGTTCTATAGGGTAGTTTACTCCACCCTAAGCTAAGCTTAGACCTCAGTTTTCAAATAGACCGCCTAGGCCATCATCCTCATACTCTGCAGCCAGTGCTCCACTACAACTTCAAGGGTCTAGGAGAATCAGTTTGGTCCAAGAAGTGAAGGGCAACGTTCCTGGACAGTGGGATATTCAATAGGCTAGCAGATGAATCCTACTCAGTCTTGTAAATAGTGTGGAAGAAGTCATTTAGGTATATGTAGTGTTGGGACAGACGCTTGTTATTATTGTGGTGCGCCAGGGCATATGACAAGAGATTGTCTGAGGAGCCATATGGGTGATATAATACAATCTACTAGGTCAACTATTGGATCATCATCATTAGTTCATCCAATAGGTAGGGGTCAACAGGCACCTGTGGGTTGTGGTAGAGGTGTTAGAGGGACAGCTAGCTCTAGCGGAGTCCAGAATCGCACTTATGCTCTAGGGAGTTGGCAAATTTTAGAAGCTTCACCTGATGTGGTCACAGGTATATTGTCCATGTTTTCACATAATGTATATGCATTAATTGATCTTGGTTATACACTATCATACATCACTCCACTAGTTGCTGGGAAGCTTAAGAGAACACCAAAACTATTGAACAAATCATTTGAGGTGTCTACACCAACTATTGAATCTATTATGGCTAAAAGGGTTTATTATGACTGTGTAGTAACTGTTTCAGACCGTCAGACATTGACTGACCTAATTGAGCTAGAAATGGTGGAATTTGATTATATAATAGGTATGGTTTGGTTAGTTTCTTGATATGCCACCGTGGATTTCTGAACTAAGAGAGTGTCTTTCCACTTTTCAAATGAGGCAATTCTTGAATAGGAAGGCAATGTTGGGGCACCAAAGGGGAAGTTTATCTCTTATTTTAAGGATAAAAAGATGATATCCAAGGGGTATATATGTTATTTAGTTAGAGTGAGGCATACGGAGGCAAAATCACTAACTCTTCAATCAGTTCCAGTAGTGAATGAATTCGTTGGTGTGTTCCCTGAAGAACTCCCAAGTTTACCTCCAGAATGAGAAATAGATTTTGGTAATTAACTTACTTCTAGGCACTCAACCTATTCTATCCCTCAATATATGATGGCCCCGATAGAATTGTATGAATTAAAAGAGTAGTTAAAAACCTTATTAGAGAAGGGTTTTATAAGACTATTATGTCCACTTAGAGTGCACCAGTGTTATTTGTACGCAAAAAGGATGTTACCTTGAGAATGTGTATCAACTATGATAATTAAATAGGGTGACAATTAAGAATAAATACACCCTCCCCAGGATTAACAATTTATTTGATTAGTTATAGGGTACCAAATGCTTTTCAAAGATTGATTTGAGATCAGGTTATCACCCAGAGAGACTAAAGGAGAAATATATACCTAAGACTGCTTTCAGAACACGCTATGGACACTTTGAATTTCTTATTATGTCATTTGGGCTAACGAATGCACCAACAATTTTAATGGATCTGATGAATAGGCTATTTAAGCCATTCTTGGATGTGTTTGTGAGAGTATTCATAGATGAAATTATAGTATATTCAAGATCAGAAGAGGACCATACAAATCACTTACAACAGGTGTTACAAGTTATTCATGATGGACAGTTGTATACCAAGTTTTCTAAATGTGAATTTTGGCTAAAATAATTAGCATGTTTGTGTCATATTGTGTCTGCTGAGCGAATAAGGGTTGATTCACACAAAATAGAGGCTGTGAAAGATTGTCCAAGACCAACAACACCCACGCAAGTTTAGAGCATCCTAGATTTGATAGGTTATTACAGGAGGATTGTTGAAAGTTTTTCTTCTATTTCTTTACCTCTAACAAAGTTGACACATAAGGCAACCAAGTTCCAATGGAATGATGCATGTGAAAGGAGTTTCCAGGACCTAAAAATAAGCTGAGTTCTACACCTGTGCTTGTACGCACTAAGAGGTATGCAGTATATTGCGATGCTTCAAGAGTTAGCTTAAGATGTGTGCTAACACAGAATGGTAGGGTAATTACTTATACATCTAGGCAACTACGACCATGAGAAAAACTACCCAACTCATGATCTTCAACTAGCAGTAGTTGTATTTGCTTTGAAAATATGACGCCACTATTTGTATGGAGTCCACATTGACATATATGCTGATCATAAGAGCCTACAATACATCTTTAAGCAGAAAGACCTAAACTTAAGACATCAGAGGTGGCCTGAAGTAATAAAGGATTACGACATTGATATACTATACCATCTTGGGAAGGCAAATATGGTAGCCAATGCTTTGAGTTGTAACATAATCATGAATACTAGTGATCAAGCTATGATAAGTCAAGGAGTGGCTACGGATCTACATCAGCTAGCTAGTTTGGGAGTTCGCCTTCTCGAGACCCCAAAGGAAGGGATTATTGTACATAATGTAGTTGAGTCTTCATTAGTAATAGAGGTGAAAGAAAAATAGTTCGAGGATACTATTCTACAACAACTTAAGGAAAAGGTGAGTTAGGGTACAATAAAGGGCTTTGACTTTACAAACAATGGAGTACTTTACTGCCAAAATAGATTATGTGTGTCTGATATTAATGGATTAAGAAAGAGGATAATGGAAGAAGCCCATCATTCCTGATGTTCCATCCATCCAGGATCAACTATGATGTACCATGACCTGAAGGGAATGTTTTGGTGGGGAGGCATGAAAAAGGACCTTGCATAATTTGTGGCTTAATGTCCAAATTACCAACAAGTGAAAGTAGACCACCAAAACCCAGGAGATTATATGCAGTGTATAAAACTTCCAACATGGAAGTGGGATATGATCAATATGAATTTTGTTATAGGTTTGCGTCACTAATTTTAGAAGTTTGACTCCATGTGGGTAATAGTTGACAGACCCACAAAGTCAGCACAGTTCTTGCCAGTCAGGAGTGATCATACAACTGAAGAGTGTGCCAAGCTATACCTCAAAGCGATAGTCAGGCTATATAAAGTCCCAATCTCTATCATCTCTGATCAGGGGGATCAATTCACTGCAAAGTTTTGGAAGTCCTTCCAAAGGAGTTTAGGGACACAAGTGAATTCAAGTACAACTTTCCACCCTAAAATAGACGGTCAAGCAAAATGCACCATTTAGACACTTGAAGATATCTTGCGAGCTTGTGCATTGGACTTTAAAGGTAGTTGGGTGGACCATTTGCCACTTATTGAGTTTGCCTATAATAATAGCTACCACTCAAGTATCAAGATGGCACCTTATGAAGCATTGTAATAAGGAAATATTGATTGCCAATTGGATGGTTTGGAGTGGGTGAAACCACCTTACTTGGTCCAGATCTAGTACAACGAGCCATGAAAAAAGTTAAGGTAATACAACAGCAGCTAGAAATAACCCAAAATCATCACAAATCATATGCGGATGCTAGAAGGAGAGGATTGTAATACTCAATAGGGGATTGGGTATTTTTAAAGGTGTCTCCAAGGGGTTACGAGATTTGGTAAGAAAGGAAAACTGAGCCCATGTTAATAGGGCTATATTGGATTCTTAAGAGGTTCTGGCTGGTTGCATATGAACTAGAGCTATCCCAAGAGCTTTCAGTGGTTCATCTAGCTTTTTATGTGTCAATGCTTCGGAAATACATAGGTGACCCATCTTGTATCACTCCTTTTGAGGATATGTAGGTTACAAGAGATCTCACATATGAAGAGGTACCTATTACTATTCTAGATCATCAAGTTAAGAAGCTAAGGAATAAAGAAATAGCTTCAATAAAAGTACTTGCAGGCAAATAGAAGAAATAATATGGGAGGACGAGGAAGTGATGAAATCAAAATACCCTCAAATATTTGGGGCTAAAGAGGAAGTCCAATATGTAAAATTGGGACACTAATAGGTATGTGTGATTGAATACTTAGTGTATTGTCAAAAGTTTGTGTAAGTAAAGGTTTAAATATAGTTAAGCTATCCAATTGTGCTAACATTCGAGGACGAATGTTCCTAACATGGGGAGGAAGTAACACGTCACAGTTTACAATACTAGTACTATGCAAATGAAACATGATATGGTTTGGTCAACTTAGCGCCCATGTTTAAAAGTGCTTGAATCTCCAATTAAAGGGTGATAAATATGTTTAAGAGGGTTGAGTGTAAATCAGTTTTAAGTCAAAATGAGGAGATCATAGCCTTAAATGAAGTAAAATAATTGAGGAGCATCTAGGACTTAGGAAGCTAGCGAGTGAGTCACCTACTTGCTTAGCTTAAATTTGCTAGCTAAATGGAGACGAGGCTCGACGTCGAATTTGTTCAAGTCCAATTACGAATATATTCTATGTTAAGGGTGTAACTTTAGCCCATGTTTTAGCATTATAAATGGAATGTATTTTCATCCCAAGAAATATATTAAAGGGGCCTAAGTACATCACAACCCACTTGACTATTTGGGCCCAAATCTAACTAAGAAGAATTTGAAAAATGGGCAGCCAAGGCCCATCAACTTTGAGACCCATTTAGGTCCAAGTGTGAGGGACAAGCTACTTTGTCACTAGATTCTTAATGTGTACTAACATGTGGTGAAAAGGGCAAGAGAATGTATTCCAAAAGTGCCTTTAAAAATGGCTCAAAAGTAGCTCCTTATGTCATTTTACTTGCAACAATTTTTCAGCTTTCCAAAAAAACACTTGTCTTCTCTTTACTTCAATTTACAAAGCAAATAATACAACCCTCTAGGGTTCCTGAGGTAAAGCTGAATCTTGAAGTAAAATCTAAGTAATTATAGTTGTGTATTTAGTATAGTTTCTTCATGAAAGACAAGAAGTATATGCTAGTTATGCTTGTGCTGAAAATTTGGACAACATGCATTTAGAAAGTTGTTGCACACTTGCCTTTTGTCTTAGTGACTTCTCTAGGGTCTGTGGGATGTATTGTAAAGAGAGGTTATGTCCTTAACATGGTTTGAGTTATAGATATTACCCTAAGGTTGCTTCCATGATTTTGGTTTCTTTTAACAAACGAGTTTTGGTGTGCTATCTTAAGTGTAATATTAATTGGAACTTGTGGGTTGATGGATGAAAGACTATTTCCTCACTTCCTTCATGACTGCTTTAGTATAGTTCTAAGAATGTTATAGGGGTATTTTTATGTATAAATGTTTTGAGGACAGTTTTGTTAAAGTTGGGACAGGTTTGGGATTGTAGATGTTAAAATAGGGCGAAGGGATGTAACATTATGCTGCCCATTTTTATGCAGTGTAGGATTGTTATATGTTGCACTTTGTAGGCTGTTATAAGACTTTTATGGCACTAGTACTGGCTGCAATTGATATGTATATGAGAATGTATATTAGAAAATATGATTAGGGGTGGAAAGTTTGAAAGAATATGCTAGGGTTTATAAATAGCCGCTTGCTGCCCGTGTGTATTTTTTGTGAGATTGGACTTTAAAGATGTATCTATTGGTTGCTAATGCTAATTTTATCACCTACTATATTGTAGATAAATATTTGGAGGAAATAAAAGTTATCTCAAGGTAATAGCAAGGTCATACAACAAGGTATGTAAGGCTACTTGATTTCGTATTACTTGGCATGAAACATAGATCCCTCCTTGGCACATAAAGGCACTTACGAACTCTAACACAACTATTAACCGTGTCTTCACTCTTTCACACATTCATATTCTCCCATAAATAGTCACCTTCAAATCAGTATACATACGTGAATACCAAGTTACATGGGTCATTTTTGGTAAATAACGATCATGAGTTATCTTATTTCATACGTATTTCATTGTTGCTGTAACATACTCTTTTGATTATCATATTGTCCTGTATGATTATGTACATGTCACATGTTACATATACAACCCTACAGCTCCAATATTGTGACCACCAAAAGAACTATCTCAAAGGTAATTAAAAGGTAAAGTATATTGCTTATTGATGGGTGGTAGCTCGAGGGGTGGAAGAATCACCTAGCCAAGGACGATCCTATATAGGGGTAGACTGAGAGGTTAAGGAATATCCTAGCCAGGGCCAATCCCAATACAGTTTCACCAATGATTAGCTAGTCATTTGTATTACGTATTGTGCATAGATTCTACAGTAAAGGTAAAATGATAAAAAGAACATAAAGTATATGATCCCACAGAATAACTAAAGATAGTCTATTACCCTACACCAGTGCATAGTTTCATTTGAGTTGTTACTTCATATACAGTATTTTCTGCCTTATATATTCAGTACGTTATCTCATACTAATGTCCCTTATGGGGGACCTGCATTTCTTGCTGCAGGTATAGGTGCTAATAGATTTCCCCAGTAGGAGTATAGGATATACAGCTGTTACTAAAAAGCTCTAGGTTGCTTTGGAGTTTGTGCATCTAGAGTTTATATTTTTGTATTGTACAGTTATTCAAGGAGGGGCCTGTCCTAACTCTTATCAGATACTTTTCCTTATTTAGAGGCTTTGTAGACTAGGTAAATTAAAGTATGGTCATGTCTCGTACTTTAAACACCATGGCCCCAATGGCCTCGCCATATGCATCTCCTTTTGGCTTGTTATCACTGTTTAATTTATGAAAGGCATGTTGAACATAAGAATCCCTTATAATATATATAGAAAGCACATAAATACTTGTTGGTTCTCCCGGGCTTTAACAACAGTGGGTTCTAGTCTGCCTTACTGAACTTTGGGCGTGATAGCTTATGACTATGCATTTTGACTATGTTGCCTTATGTCTTATTGCATTGTATCCTATATACTCAGTATATACAAATGTTTTGATGCATACTCTTTCCCTACATGATGTTACCATGTAGAAATCGGAGCACCTCCTAATTATCCTCAACGTTGCTAGTTTTTGCATTTTGGAAGATAAGGTTTGGTTAATTATCATGTCCGAGGACACTATCTATGCTACTCTTACTTTTGATATCTCTTGATGTTGAACATTTTATACTATGAGGGTGAGCCCAAAAAGTGTCTTGGACCTCGCTCCAATCTATGTTAGAGGTGTTGTTTGAACAATTGATATACTTATGATTTGAGATTTGACCCTTTTATGCTTTATAAATATCAAGACTTCTCTTAGTTCCTTTTCCCTTATTTATATCTCTTGTTTTTTTTATTTTACTTCCGCGACCAAGGATGTTAAATTGATATGCTAAGAGGCTTGTTGGGGTACCTTTGAGTTCCTCATTAGCAGTGTCACATCTAGGCCGCAGGATTGGGTCCTGATAGCACCACACGCAATCTAACCAACTCATATATATACAACTTGGAATAATCTTTGGTACCATAAGTAGTTTTGACCAGTAAAAAGTGAGCCAACTTTGTCATTCTATCCATAACAACCGAAATATAGTTAAATGTTTCCTAGGCTTAACCAACCCAACCACCAAATCCATGTTGATCTCCTCTCACTTCCAAGTAGTAATATCTATATTTTGGACTAGGCCATCCAGTCTTTGATGTTTGGCTTTCACTTGATAACATCAATATATGAACTTGGCATTGTCCCTCTTCATATTATCCTACCAATACACTCCCTCAAGTCTCGATACATCTTTGTAGATCTGGGGTGAATGGAATATGATAAATTATGGGCCTCCTTCAAGATCAATTCTTTCAAATCATCAACATTTGGCACACACAATCTACCCTAGTACCTAAGTGCACCATCTCCCTCTTGGGAGAAAACCTCCACTTTACAATCCCTCACCAAGGCCTTCAACTCTAGCAATACAGGGTCAAGAACTTGTTTTGCATTTACCTCATCAATAAAGGAAGACTTAGAACTATCAACGACCACTACACCGCAATTATTAGCTTCATCAAACCTAACCCCTAATCTAGCCAACCTGTGAACCTCTCTAGCTACTTCTTTTCTACTATCATAACATTAGCATGACTTCCCTTAGACACCCTACTTAAAGGATCAGCCATAACACTAGCCATGTCAGGGTTATAATGCACACTCATACATAATCTTTAAGGAGCTCTAACTACCACCTTTGTCTCAAGTTAAGATATTTTTAGGTGAATACATATTGGAGACTCTTTTGGTCGATAAACACATCAACATGAAGCCCATACTTGTAGTGACACCAATTTTTCAAAGCAAATACCATGGCCGAAAATTCAAGATCATGGGTGGGATAATTCTTCTTATTCACCTTATGTTATCTAGAGGCATATGCTATCACCTTACCAATTTGCATCAAAATATACCCCAAACTAATTCCCAAGGCATCATAATATACAACAAACCCTTCCAACCCTTCCAGTAGAGCCAAGATAGGAGCGGAGACAAGCTTTGAAATGACCAAAAAAATGCCCAAAAGTGTTCCTTAGAATGTTTGAAATTGTAAATTTCTTCTATCTCAAAATCTATTTGTTATTTCGAAAATCCAACTATATTTTTGTTCAAGGGGTCAAATTAGAGGGTAAAGGTTCTAACCTCGATTTTAGAGCAAACGATTAGAAATTTCAATTTTTATAATTTTCAATTTCCAGAGATGATCCGTGACAGTACTACGATACAAAGCTATTGCACGCATGTTAGTTTGCCCTTTATTACATTTCTGTGTTGTGGACCTGTGTATCTCGTTGTTAGTGATTTCTATCTCAGTCTAAGGCATTGGTTTCTTGGACCCAAGTGTCCCTAATGTGTTTTTTATTACACTTAGCCTTATTTCACCTCATATCATCCTAAACATTTTCTAATACTCGCCAAAATACATAGCCATATTTTTACTTCAAACTTCAAGACTCAAAACCCTCATCCGATTAAGGATTCTCTTAAAGTTTCAAGCCTCCATCTCAATCTTCATCAAGAACTTCCCCAAAGCTAAGGTATGTGGTGTTGAACTATTGGGTCCTTTCACCCATGGCACCTAAGCCTCTTTTTTACTAATATTACATGATTTGAAGTTGATTATACATGTGGATCATGTTTATTGAAAAATTTATTGCACGGTGATTTTAGTTCATGAAAGTATGGTTGGTTTAGCATGTTTTGAGCTATAAATATTGGATCTAATGATGGATTTGATAAGGGGTTTTGATTTGAATGTATTGGGGTTGTTGCAAGTTGTTGATTCATGTTTTTACTATAGATTTGCTTGCATGATTTCATGTCTAAATTGATGGTCTTTTATCCCCACTACACCCCCAAGGTGTTTGATAAAATGTCGGTTATGGTTTCTTAAGCAAATGAAGGTAGAAATCATGAGATATGATAGGAATGATGGCATAATGATGATATTAGCTTATGTATATGATTTTTCCTATATGAAGTGTTGGACTATAGAATATGATGAATCCTTTATAAAGTATAGAATCGACCATGCCCAATCTGAGGGGTTTGAGCACTAGGATAACCTAGTGAAGGGTGGTACTTCTCCACATGGGGATAGTGCGGCACCATCACTAACCTAGATGGAGGTTTATACTCGTCAACCTAGATGGAGGTTTATACTCGTCAACCTAGAGAAAGGTTTGTACTTCTCCACCATGGTGATGGGGTGGCCTTATTACCAACCTATATGAGGGTTAGCACTCATCCACCTAAGTGATGGGGTGGCAACATTACTAACCTACAAAGGGGTTCATACTTTTGAAATTTTGTTTGGTCTCTTATAAACATATGATATCCTACATTAGCATGGGTTACTTAAGCATATTTTAATTATGCATTGATCATACATGCTATCTTGCTATAATATGCCCATTGCTATTGCTATGCATTTTGGTCATGATGTTTATTCTTGTTGCATTGCATCCCCCATACTTAGTGAATTTAAATGTACTAATACATACTCTTGCCTACATAATATCACCATGTAGGAATCGGTATGCAAGTTGATCGTCCTCCCCCTCCATGTGGCAAGTAGGTGCTATTTCAAGATTGTTGGTGAGTCCTACATTTTGAGGACCTTAGTTTATAATTGTTATTATCTATGTATTGTGACACTTTCTTATGTTGTATTTTGACTATAAGGGTGAGCCCGATTACTTTATCTTGGCTCGCGCTCTATCTATCTATTAAAAGGTACTTGTTGGACAAGTTGTGTGATTATGATATGAGTCATGATTCTTTGTCTTTGATGTTGATGTTTTCGCAAGCTATCACGCTGACCCTTTGTCACTTATGATTGTTTTATGTCTTTTACATGCTTCCGTGACCAATGATATGTAATGATTAGTTGAGAGGCTTGATTGGGGTTCCTTTGGATTCCCCATTCGTCATTTCACTTCTAGGCATTAGGCTTAGGTCATGGCAAACTTGGTATTAGAGCACTAGGCTAATAGATCCTCGGAGTCCAACACACGACATCGATTAGAGTCCTATTCAAGGTTGTAAAGCGCGCTATGACTATGAATAGAAGGCTATGAAGAGTTTTAGAAAATGTTTCCCTTCTTCATGTTCTAAGTCGTGCTATATAGTTGTGATAAGTTTTCCCCCTAATGATTATTCTTTGCTATCCTAGATCATGCCAAACACTAGAGAATGCTCTTACTATGCTTGCCTAAGTGGTGGCTAACCAAATCAATCAAAGGTCCCAATCCGCTCATACAACTACCCTGAGAGCTAGTGTAGGAGACTTCATGAGGATGAATCCTCCGGTTTTCCATGGGTCAAAGGCTAACGAAGATCCACAAGTGTTCATTGATGAGGTTCACAAAATCTTGAATATCATAGGTGTTGGGACTAATGAAAAGGCAGAGTTGGCGGCGTACCAACTCAAAAGGGTAGTCCAAATTCTCTATGAGCAATGGAAGAGTGAGAAGGGGGCTGGTAATATGGTGCTTTGGGAGGAGTTCAAATCAACCTTACTTAATTGATTTTTCCCTCTTGAACTTAGGGAGGAAAAATTGTAGAGTTTTTGAACTTAAAACAAGGTGCTATGAGATTGAGAAAGTATGCCCTCAGATTTAATCAACTTTCAAAGTATGCTCCTCACTTGGTGGCCAATCCTAGATCGAGAATGAATAAATTTGTTATGGGTTCTCTGACTTAGCGAGTAAAAAATGCTGGTCCACCTTGATTATTGGTGAGATGGACTTGTCTTGGTTGATGACTTGTGTCGAGCAAATAGAGGAAGAAAAGATGAGAAAGAAGAGGGGCAATGAGTCCAAGAGAGCCCATCATGGGGGTAAGTTCCAAAGGGGTGTCCGTTTCCATCAAGGCCAAGGGCCTCCTTATGCTACAAATAGGGGATTTGCCAGTGACTTCCCTAGTCCTCAAGGTGTTGGTGGTATGCCCCTCATATATATGTGCCCTATATATGGGAAGAGTCATAAAGTCCTGTGTTTGAAGGGTTCTAATGCATGCTTTGATTGTGGGTAGATTAGTAACAAAAGGATGGATTGCCCAAGAAATCGTGGCAAGCGCCGAGGTGCAAATGCAGTTCCATTGGGTGGAGGTGGTCCTCAAGGTGGTGCCCCAATGCACAATCGATTCTATGCTCTACATAGAAGGCAACGGGTTGGTGAGGTCCCTGATGTTGTTATCGGTATATTGAAAATCTTTGACTTTGATGTGTATGGTTTGATTGAGTCGGGTACCACTCATTTCTTTAGTACCTATCTTCGTTCTAAATAGTTTCATGTTGTCGTTGAGTTATAGCATGACTCATATGAAGTGTCTACTCCTATTGGTGACTCAATTGTTGCAAGAAAAGTGTATAGAAATTGTTCTATTTGCATTTTGCATAAGTTGTTACCTTATGATCTTGTTTAATTAGACATGGTAGACATTGATTTCATTCTTGGCATATACTGGTTGCATGCCTACAATGCTTCTATTGATTCTAGATCTCATAGGGTCAAGTTTCAAATTCCTAGTGAACCCGTCCTTGAGTAGGAAAGTTAATATGTGGTGGTCAAGGGTAGATTCATTTCAAGCAGTAAAGTCCATAGGTTGATTTCTTGGGGGTGTTTATATCATCTTGTGAGGGTTAAAGATGTGGAGTCTAAAGTTCCTTCCATTGAGTTGATTCCCATAGTAAACGAGTTTCTTGATGTCTTCCCAAATGACCTTCCCCGTATCCCTCCCAAAAGGGAGATATATTTTGGCATAGATCTCCTTCCCGATACTCAACCTATCTTTATTTACTTTTACTGTATGGACCTGATAGAGTTGAAGGAGTTAAAAAAGCAATTAAAAGATTTTTTGGAAAAGAGATTTATTAGGCCTAGTCAATCACCTTGCGATGCTTCGGTGGCATTTGTGAAAAAGAAAGATGGGTCACTTAGAATGTGCATTCATTACCAGCAACTCAATAGGGTCACCATAAAGAATAGATATCCTCTTCCAAGAGTTGATGACTTGTTTAAGCAATTGCAAGGGGCTAGCTTCTTCTCTCAGATTGATCTGCGGTCTGGGTACCATCAAGTGAGGGTAAGGGAGTGTGATATTCCCAAGACAGCCTTCCAAACTAGATATGAGCATTATAAATTTGTGGTGATGTCGTTTGGGTTGGCTAATGCACCGACCATCTTCATGGACCTAATAAATAGGGTCTTTACACCCTACTTGATTCCTTTGTCGTGGTCTTTATTGATGATATTTTAATCAATTCACATAGTACTGAGAAGCATATGGCTCATTTGAGGGTTATGTTGTAAAGGTTGAGAGAGGAGAGTTTGAATAGTAAATATGACAAGTATGAGTTTTGGTTGAAGGAGGTTGCATTCTTGGGTCATGTGGTATTAGGGGATGGTATAAAGGTGGATCCTAAGAAGATCAATGTGATCAGGGTTTCACCTAGACCATTGACCCGTTGGATATTAGGAGTTTCTTGGGCCTTGCGGGTTACTATAGAAGGTTGGTGAATGGGTTCACCTCCATTGTTTCCCCTATGACAAAATTGACTCAAAAGAAGGTTCAGTTTATCTAGACCAATGAATGTGAGAAATGCTTCCAAACATTGAAAGATAGGCTTGTGTACCTCCTATATTGTCCATACAGGATGGGCTTAAGGGTTTTGTTATGTATTGGTATGCATCTAGAGTTGGTTTGGGTTGTGTGCTAATGCAAAATGGTAAGGTCATAGCCTACGCTTCTAGGCAACTCAAAGTGCATGAAAGGAATTACCCTACCACTGATCTAGAGTTAGTTGCCGTTGTGTTTGCATTGGAGATATGGCATCATTATTTGTATAGGGTGCATGTGGATGTCTTCTTCACCAATCATAAAATCCTCCAATATGTCTTCACTCAAACAGATCTCAGCAGACAAAGAAGGTGGCTAAAACTTCTTAATGACTATGACATGAGTGCGCATTACCATCCAAGTAAAGCTAATGTTTTGGCGGACGCTTTAAGTTGCGTGTATATGGGTAGCCTAGATCACGTAGATGGTGGTGATAGCGAGATGGCTTTGGAGGTGCATAGATTGGACAGATTGGGGGTTAGGTTGGAAGATATGTGTAATGGTGTAGTTGTTATTGATGGTTCTAATCTTCCTTTGTTGAGGAGGTGATAGCAAAACAAGATCTAGATTCCTCCTTGCTTGAATTGATGGCACTGGTGAAAGAAGGAAAAATAAAGTTTTTGTCCCAAGATGAGATGTAGCCCTTAGATACCAAGGTAGGTTATGTGTGCCATGTGTTAATAGTTTGAGGGAGAGAATTCTTGATGAGGCCCATAATTCTTCTTACTCTATCACCCCGGTTCCACCAAATGTATAGAGATATAAGGGATGTGTATTAGTGGGGAGGCACGAAGAGGGATATCGCCAAATTTGTTTCCAGTTTCCATAGTTGTCAACAAGTCAAAGTGGAGCTTCAAAGGCCGAGTGGCCTAACCCAAGACATAGAGATTCCTACTTGGAAGTGGAAGGTGATTAACATTGATTTTGTGGTTGGGTTGCCTAAGACTCAGAAAGGTTTTGATTCCATATTTTTTATGGTTGATAAGATGACGAATGTCACAACACAACCCAGGGATCATGATTAGTGCTGATGGGGCACCCAGGCAAACATAAACCGGATTTCCATTTATAATAGCTAAGAAATTTATCAAAATTTTAGCAGAGCTTCCTCTGTTTTACTAACTAACCACACCTACAAACAGCGACCCAGCAAACAGCAAACATCAATATACACATATATATGGGCCGATAAGGTCAGCGCTGTGGTAGAACCACCCAACAAGAGTATCATACATACGAAGTCATACCAAACACCATATCCCACACCCACATGTATCCATAAACCTCTAAACATACGAACTGAATCATGGGATGGGAGAGGGCCCCGTCATACCCTCGAATGTATATAAATGCAAAATACAAAAAATAAGTATACATGTATATACCCAAAAGTTTGCTCCTGAGGCAATTAGAGCACTTCAACAATAGACAGAGGTCCTAAGAAAATGGCTCTCTAACTTGTACGTTAGTACCTGCGGGCATGAAATGCAGCCCCCCTGAAGGAAGGGGGTCAGTACGAAATAAGTACTGAATATGTAAAGTGGAAAGTACAAAATATAAGTGAGAGTAATAATCCGAATAAAATAT
>JAOTQJ010061096.1:0-13774 GCA_025642045.1 Solanum sejunctum | reverse complement strand
AGTAAAATTTAAAATATACCTCCATCACAATAATTTTCTCGAATGAGCAATTAACGTCCATTTAGTTAATTACGGGGTCTAACATGCACTAGTGCGCGACATGCGCTAGTGTTAAAATCCACATTTTCATAAAATATCAACTTTTGTCAAAAATTCAGAAAAATTAGAAGTGTGGTTCCGCATTCACTCCGCGTCACGGAAGGAGCATACAAACCACATTATCTTAAGATCACTTGGACAAAAATAAATTGCACTTTTTTGAGTTAAAGTCAAGTTGAGACCATTTGTTATGTCAGTTTTTCACACTGATTGTAAATCGAGTCTCGAGTTTGCAAATGGAGCAAGGGAAGACACATTATGCACAAGGTCAATTCTAAAGGTATTTTCATCTTTTCATTGGGTGTCACATTAGCCTTTCTCTCTCTTTCTTATGTTATTTCTTTATGATGAACACCTGTTACTAAAAGGGTGAGCCAGGAAAGCATTTATTGGTCTCCACCCAATCTATGTTAGCGGTGTTGTTGGATAAGTGATGTAATTATGTTGAGCTTTGACTCTTTATGATTTATGATACTAAACTCTTCTCTTATTCTATCTTTAATAGTGTTCTCTTGGTGTTGTTTACTTTGCTTTCGCGATCAAAGATATGTGAATGATTTGCTAAGAGGCTTGTTTGGGGATCCTTCGGGCTCACATTCACCATGTCACATCTAGGACCTAGGTATAGGTCATGACAAACTTAGTTTAGAGCACTAGGTTGTTAATGGTCCTTGGCATTCCAACACATCACATGGAGTAGAGTCTTCTTCATGGTTGTGAAGTACATCATAACTATAAATAGGAGGCTGTAAGGCATTTTAGAAAATGTTTCATTTCATCACGATCTATGTCGTGTTCTAGATGTAAAGATAAGGTTTCCTTCCCTAATGAGCTCTCTTTTGCTATTTTATATCATGACACTACCAAGAGAAAGACCACGAAGGGCCTGCACACCCAAGGAGGGTCCAGCTCATAAGCTCCTCAAGAAGAAGGGGCTACACAAATTTAATTCCGGAATGCCATCACCATGTTGGCACATGCTATGACCAATCAATTGAATAAAGAGGCCCAAGCTTCTCATGCTCCTACTCCAACCTCAAGGAGTGAGGGACTTTGTAAGGATAAGTCCTCCAGAGTTTCATGGTTTCAAACCAGAAGAGGATCCCCACAAGTTTATTGATGAGATGTATAAGGTGCTTGCAATCATGAGGGTGACTTCAAAAGAGAAAGCAGATCTTATAGCTTATCAACTCAAAGGTGTTTCCCAAATTTGGTTTGCTCAATGGAAACTTGAGAGGGGGAACAATGATCCTATCCTATGAGAGGGATTTAAAGCCATCTTTCTCAATCGCTTCTTCCCTATTGAGTTGAAAGAGGAAAAGATGATGGAGTTTATTAATATCAAGTAAGGATCTATGAGTGTGAGGGAGTATTCCCTATAATTCAACAAGCTCTCAAAGTATGCTCCTTATTTGGTTGTCGATCCTAGGGCAAGAATGAACAAGTTTGTGTCGAGGGTGTCTGATTTTATGAATGAAGAGTATCGTACCACATTTCTTGTGGGTGACATGGACCTATCTTGACTCATGACCAATGTCGAACAACTTGAGGGGGAGAAGATTAGAAAGAGTAGAAGTGGCGAGTCCAAGAGGGGTTGGTTTGATGGTGGCTTCCAAGGTGCTAAAGGTGAAAATTTTCAATAAGGTTATAGATTTCAAGGCCAAGGGTCATCTAATGCTCCAAATAAGAGATTTTCTAATGATGGGGTGCCTAACCCAAGGTTCCAAGGTGGCAATGGTGGGGCAAGTTTTCCAAGGTGCCTAAGATTTGGAAGAAATCATAATAGCAAGTGCATAAGGGATTCAAATATTTGCTATGGGTGTAGGAGAGTAGGCCATAAGTTTGTTGATTGCCCTTATGCTCAAAACAAGGTAAAGGATGGTCGTCCTCAAGGACTAGTTATATTGATCAAAGGGCTCAAGTTGGCCAGCAAGGGGTGCTCCACATCACAATCGACTTTATGTTCTTCAAGGGAGGCAAGGAGTGGATGAGGTACCCAATGTTGTTACCGGTATGTTAAAGTTTTTTTTATTATGATGTGTATGCTTTATTAGATCTGGGTGTCACTCTTTCCTTCATTACTCCTTTTATTGCTAGTAAGCTTCATGTGTGCTCTAAATTATTGTGTGAGTCGTATGAGGTGTCTACACTTGTTGGTGAGTTCATTGTTGCTAGAAAGGTCTATAGGGATTGTCCGTGTCTATATTATATAAAGTTTTGCCTTGTGATTTTGTTAAACTTATCATGGTGGATTTCGACATTATTTTTGGGATAGATTAGTTACATGCATATCATGCTTCTATTAATTGTAGAACCCGTAAAGTTAGGTTCCAAACACCTAATGAGCCTGTCATTTAGTGGCAAGGTCATGATTTAGTGGTTAAGGGTAGATTCATCTCATGTCTTAAAGCTCAGAAATTGATTTCTAAGGGTTGCATTTACCATGTTTTGAGGGTTAGGGATGTTGAGTCAAAAACCTTTCCTATTAAGTCGATTTCGGTGGTCAATAGGTTTCTTAATGTCTTTTTCGATGAGCTTGCCGATGTTCCTCCCCAAAGAGAAATATACTTTGGTATAGACCTCCTCCTCAATACACAACCCATTTCTATTCCTCCTTACCATATGGCCTCGGCGGAGTTAAAGGAGTTGAAGGACCACTTGAAAGATTTGTTGGAGAAGGGTTTCATAAGACCTAGAAAGTCACCTTGGAGTGCATTGGTGTTGTTTGTAAGAAATAAAGATAGCTTGTTTAGAATGTGCATCGACTACTAGCAACTCAATGAGGTCACTATAAAGAACAAGTGTCCTCTACCAAGGATAGATGACCTATTTGATCAACTACAATAGGCTAGTCATTTTTCTAAGATTGATCTTCGCTCTGGGTATCAGCAATTGAGGGTAAAGGAGTGTGATACTCCCAAAATGGCTTTCCAGACTAGTTGTGGGCATTTTGAATTTGTGGTGATATCATTTGGTTTAACTAATGCACCAGTGGTATTTTTGGATCTTATGAATAGGGTAGTTAAACTCTACCTTGATATGTTTGTGATAGTCTTCATAGATGACATCTCAATTTATTCCCGAAGTAAAGAAGAACATGTGAATTAGTTGAGGGTGTTGTTGCAAATTTTGAGGGAGGAGAAATTGTTTGCTAATTTGATAAATATGAATATTAGTTGAAAGAGGTTGCATTCCTAGGGCATGTGGTGTCGAGTGATGGAATTAAAGTGGATCCTAAGAAGATGGAGGTGATAAGATATTGGCCTAGGCCCTTAACTCTGACAGATGTTAAGAGATTTGTGGGTTTAGTGGAGTACTACTGGAGATTTGTGAATAGTTTCTCTTCTATTGCTTCCCCTACGACAAAATTAACAAAAAATAAGGCAAAATTTATTTATACCGATGAATGTGAAAGAAGTTCTCGAACCTTGAAATATAAGCTCATCTTCGCTCCTATTTTGGCTTTAAAGGAAGGGTTAGAAGGGTTTGTGATTTATTGTGATGCTTCAAGGATTAGTTTGGGGTGTGTATTGATGTAAAATGGCAAGGTTATAGCATATACTTCTCGGCAACTAAAGGTGCATGATCATAATTATCTCATCCATGATCTTGAATTAGCGGTTGTGGTGTTTGCTTTAAAAATATGGCATCTTTATTTGTATGGGGTTCATGTAGATGTATTTACTGACTACAAGAGTCTCCAATATGTGTTCACACAAAGGGATCTTTATTTGAGACAAAAAAGGCGGTTAGATCTCCTTAAGGTTTATGACATGAGTATGCACTATTACACCGGCAAAGCTAATGTTGTAGCCAATGCTCTAAGTAGAGTGTCCATGGTAAGTGTAGCTCATATTGATTATAGCAATATGGAGGTGGCTAAAGAAGTTAACCAGTTAGTTAGGTTTAAGTTAGGTTGAATGAAGTTTAAAATGGAGGTGTGGTGGTTATGGATGGTTCTAAATCTTCTTTGATTGAAGAGGTCAAGTCCAAAGAAGACCTTGACCCCGATTTGCTAGAGTGAAAGCTTTGGTAAAAGATGGTAAAGTTGAGGTTTTCTTTCAAGGGGAAGATGGTGTCCTTAGGTACCAAGGTAGGCTATGTGCGCCTAATGTTGATTACTTGAGTGAGTTAATTTTGTAGGAGGCTCATAATTTATCCTATTCTATTTACCTCAATTCCACAAAAATGTATAGAGACTTGAGGGAGATTTATTAGTGGGATGGTATGAAGAGGAATATTGCCAAGTTTGTAGCAGGTTGTCACAATTTCCAATAAGTGAAAGTTGAACATCAAAGGCCAGGTCGCCTAGCCCAAGACATAAAAATTCCTACTTGGAAGTGGAAAGAGATTAACATGGATTTTGTAAAAAAAATTTCAAAGACTAGGAACTACTTTGATTCTATTTGGGTTACTGTTGATAGAATGACAAAGCCCACTCACTTTGTACCTATTAAAACAACTTATGGTGCTAAGGATTATGCCAAGTTACATATTCATGAGTTGTTAGGTTGCATAGGGTACCATTGTCTATTATTTTGAATCGTAGTGCTCAATTCACTTCTCATTTTTAGAGATCCTTACAAAAGGTTCTTAGCACCAAGATCAAGCTTAGCATGGCTCTTCATCCTTAAACAGATTGTCAAGCCGATAGGACAATTCAAAATATTGTGGATATGCTTAGGTCTTGTGTTTTGGAGTTCAAAGGTAGTTGGGATGAATATCTTTCAACTATTGAGTTTTCTTATAACAATATCTACCACTCTAGTGGTAGCATTGCTCCCATTGAAGCCTTATATAATAGGCATTGTAGATCCCAATTGGGTTATTTAATGTGGGGAAATGGCTTTGTTAGGTTCGAATTTGGTTATGGAAGCTTTAGAGAAGGTAAGGTTGACAATGGTGAGATTGAAAATGGCTCAAAGTAGAAAAATTCCTACTCCGATGTGAGAAGAAGAGACCTTGAGTTTAATGTTGATGATTGGGTATACTTGAAAGTCTCACCCATGACGAGTGTGGTTCGATTTGATAAGAAAGGAAAATTGAGCCCAAGGTTTATGGGACCCTATAGAATCTTGAGGAGAATTGGTAAGGTTGCATATGAATTAGAGTTACCTATATATATGAGTATAGTTCATCTTGTCTTCCATATGTTTATGTTGAAGAAGTGTGTAGGTGACCCAAGTACTATTGTACCTTTAGAGGTTGTGGGCGTTGTGTAGGATAACTTGACCTATGAGGACGTCCTGGTGGAAATATTAGATAGTCAAGTGAAAAGGTTGAGAAACAAAGATGTGGCATCCGTCAAAGTCCAATGGAGGAATCATCAAGTTAAAAGTGTCACTTGGGAAACCGAAGCAGACATGAAAAAATAATATCCTTACCTCTTTCACTCTTCTCAAGTCGAATGTAACAATTTAAGTCCTATCTATAATTTCAAGTCTTGAGTTTCACCCCTCATGTCATTTTGCATGCATATATGTTCATTGTGATAAGTTTTGATGATTTTTGGTGCATATGTGTGAAACTTTTTAAGAATGATGTTTAAGTGCATTTGTCGCATTCATGCCAGGTTCGAAGTTTCATGATTAGTTCTCTTACAAATGTTTCTTTGACATTAGGATACGAATATTTCTAAGGGGGAGATATTGTAATACCCCTCATGTGCTTTGAAATATCCTATAAGTGTATTTTGCAAATATCTCAAAATTCGTGTATGATTTTGAAAATCTGACTTTTTATTCTTGTTCAGGAGGCAAAATTGAGTGGGAAAAGGGTAACTCTTGAATTTTAGAAGACCCGTAGTAAAAAATAATTTTTGCTACGGGGACCAAAAATAGTGTGCTTGTGCACCTAGGATACGACACGCCTGGGACGTGCACAATGTAACTAACCCTTCACACCTGGTCTGTATCGCTCCTTAGGCACAAAGCAGTGCAAATATTTCCTGATTTTGCTTGTTTCGTCCAAGGGCATTTGGGTAATAACTCGATGCCCATTTAAACATGAAACCCTCATTCCTTAGTCATTTTTCATCTCTAAAACCCACAAAACTCTCTCAAATCCTCTCAAGAACATCAACCAATCCACCATTCAATTTCAAGAATCTCAAGTACTAGTCTTGGAATTCAAGAATCCAACACAAACCTCAAGTCTTCCACAATTCAATTCCAAGAAAGTATCAAGTTTAGGTATGTGGGTTTCATTCATGGGTTCCTCCCACCCATGAAGCCAAACCTTGCCTCTTTGTCAAATTTCATGATTTTAATATTGATTAATATATGGGTAAACTTGATTATGCATTATAAATGTGATTGGGGTTTAGATTCTTCAAGTTTGGATTAAGTATGCATGAATATCTATTGAAGCTATTTTCATAAGTTAATTATGCTTATTGAGGCTATACATGATATGAATTATGAGACTATGAATGATGGTTAATTTTTAAGATGGATTTCATGATACCCAGATGAGGGTTTTACTACTATGTTGGTGGGTTAGTTTAAATGACTTCAAATTAAATTGATTTTACTTCTTCTTGTCCTATACTCCCAAATTCCATGATTTTAAGCATGTGTATATATACCCACTATGTTTGATCAAGATTGCATGATTATTAATCTTATGTTGATAGACGATTATGGCCACATTTTCAAGACAAGTATTTTTATGATAAGTTATGGGCTCCTAAGCATGTGTTAAACTCATGAAAAGTTTCTATGATTTACAAGTGAATTATTGAGTTCTTATGCTATGTTTTATTCTCTTGTGAATTATGAAGCCTACTAGAAGGGGTTATGAACTGTGTTATATGCCTCACCCTCTAGTACAAGTCAAATATCTACATAAAGGGGTTATGAACTATGTTGTGTGCCTCACCCTCATGTACAAATTAATGTTATTCCACATCTTATTCTTACATAAAGGGGTTATGATATATCTCCACCCTTATGTACTATTTGTTACCTACTAGAAGGGGTTACAACCTATGCTATATTCCTCACCCTATAGTACAAGGTAATTGAATGAGTTATTCATGTTACTTTATTGTATTGAACAAGTTAAGCAAGTATGATTATTCTCAGGCATGTTTATACCTAAGTGTTGATTATACATGTCATATTGAGCTTATGTCTATCGATTATGATTATGCATCTTGATTAATATGTTTATGATCCTTTTTGCATCCCGTATACTTTGTACATTCAAAGTACTAACGCATACTCTATGTCTATATGATATCACCATGTAGGGATTAGAGCTCCTATTGATTCTTCTCCTCCACGTGGCTAGTCGGATCGTTGAAGTTGGCTTTTGGTGAGTCCTCATATCTAGGGATACTTCTTTCATATTTATATTAAGACTTTATTATAAATATTTTGGATACTTATCTATGAGGGTGAGCCTAGGAGATATCTTGACCTCCGGCCCATCTACTAGGAAAGGTGTTGTTGGATATTGTGTTGGTTTGTTTTTATGAGCTTAACTCCTACTATGCTTATGCTATTATGAAAGACTCCATTAATGTCGCTTCCCTTCTGTTCTACTATTACTTGTTGTTATCTTATTTTACTTCTGCAACTAAGGATTCGTATGTGATATGCTAAGAGGCTTGTTTGGGGTTCATTCGAGTTTCCCATTCGTCATGTCACATCTAGGCCCTAGGCTTGAGTCGTGACAATATCCAACTTTGTTTCTTGCTCCAATATGCATATCCATTAGTTTGGACCATAAAGGATAATTTATTTCATCAAGAATAATAATAAAGAACCATCATAAATTATCATAAGAGAATATCTTTAGGACTAAGGGGAATATGAGCATATATAAGGAAAATCATGGATCAAGAATGACATATACCATAAAGCTTTGGGGAGTTCATAAAAGATAGTGAGAAATACAATGTGTCATACATAACTAAAGTATTAATATTCTTAGGTGAAAAATACATCACTTTACATTAAAGACTATTTTATTATTCAAGGAACATTTGCAATCATAATGGATAACACCTTACACACTTGTAGAAATTATCATGTACCTTTAGGAAAAAATACCATTTGAATTTGTGAAAAAAGAATCATAGGAACTTTAAATCACCTTTGAACATAGCATAAAGAAACCATTTAATCATCATAAGAGGGAAAACTTAGAACCATAAGGAGAACTTGAACATGTGTGAGAGAAACCTTTAACCGACATTAGCTATGTGAACTAAGCCATAGAGTCCCAATATTTCTCCTACACCATAGGAAAGGAGGAAGTCACTTTCCAAGGCGCCCTCCTAAGATGCCTAAGCAGATCCACAAAAGAATTACTATTGAGTAACCTCTACTATCAATTGGTCTAGAAACCAACCGATACTAGAAGGTGATTCCTATTTCCTATAGTGGCACGTAGTTATGGGACAATAGGATTGTACTTACAATCTCACACCTCCTTTAACGGGGAGCTTCCACATCCATCCCAAGGTCTACTCAGTGCTAAGTAAACTCTCACGGAATAATCATAGAGAGGAATCATGAATTTCATTAGTAGAGAGGTATTCTACTAACCCATCCCATAAGCCTTGTAAAATAATGGAGGAAAATTCTACTAACCCGTCCCATAAATATTTAAAACATTAATCATCATCATAAGGATAGCACCTATATCTTGGCTAAGCCTATACTATCGGCTAGCATCATAATCTTGTCTAAGCCTCTACTATCAGCTAACATCATAATCTTGGCTAAGCCTCTACTATTGGATATTATTATCATCATATCCCTTTACTATCGGATCATCATTTCATATTCCTTTAGTAACGGGTCATCATAGTCTCATGATCATAACTAGGTGGGGATTCACATTTCTTTTATTCGTTCACGCTAAAGTTCATAAGACTAGTCCCATTGGAAATACAAACATGAGGGGAATCATGGCATACACAACTTGTATAACATAACATCATGAGGGCTTTACAATAACACATAATTTTCATAATACCTCAATGAATTTCACATAATACTTGATATACCTCATCCTCTATAACATTCATGAACTAGCATACATATAACGAAACTTTTTCATTATTTATACGAAACTTCACTATTAAACCCTCATTATTAAGAATCATTCAAAATTAGCAAATTCAACTTGACAATTGGGTGGGCTCATACAATCCTCAACTCCATAGTGTCTCATGGTATCACAACATTTATAGCTTTGAATATCATAAATTAACTCAGCACCCCATCAATTCATAATATCAAATAAAAGGTTTCATATCATTCATAACATTTATAACATTCTCATGAACTCATAGCCTGCTTAATTTCCCTTCAACATCAATAACATCCATAACTCACCTGTGCTACCATAAGCCTTCATCACATATGAGATTTGGCACATAACTTAGTCAATACATGTTGGGTATATGTATTTAAGCTTAAAATCATAAAATTCAAGAATAAAGAACATGATAGGGGTAAATTAAAGTCATTTAAGAAGTCATTCAAACAACTCAACAACATACTTAAAAAAAAAATAATTTGGTTGTCATGAAAACCATTCAAAAATTCATAATATGTTAGAGTCATTCAAGATGTCATAGCTTACAAAGCTTTCATCTAATAAACATATCATGATCTCAATTAGTAGGAGCTCATGCATCAATAAATCAAGAATCAATAAATTTTCAACATTGTTCATGTAATGGAGTGCTAATAGAAGATACCCATAAAGAATTAGTTATTAGAATCAAGAAATTTGACAAAAATAGTTTTGGGACTCCATGAGTGAAAGTACCTATGGATGAAGATCCACATACTTTATACTTGGAGTTTCTTGAAGAAAATTGGAGGAAGACTTGAAGCTTGACTTGGTTTTCTTGAATTCCAACAAAACTTCTTGAAAATCGTAAGAATGGATGGACAATGTGGTGAAGATTAGAGAGGAATTTGAGAAGGTTTTCATGTATATATAGACATTGGGTAGTTACCCAATTGTCCTTGAGTGGAAAAGGGAGCTTTTGACCTATGGTGAGTCCAATCCGCGTCGCAGCCGTGACATGGAGAGCCAGTACTTATGAAATTTCATTGAAAAAATATTTTTTTGGCACGGGTAAAATATACCTTGTAAGTAACCGTTTGCCCATATAATTTGCCCTCTGAACAAGAATATGAGGTCAGATTTGCGAAATTCTATACGAATTTTGAGACATTCAAAAAAAATGCATTATAGGGTCTTTTCGAGCTACGTTGATGGGTGTTTCAATCCCGTGAAAGTAATTTTCAACATATCGTACATATATCTCAAGATGCCAATGCTCAACAAACAACTGCTCCTGAAAATGTTGGTGATCAACGAGAAGCTCATACTTCTCTGGATGTTGGTCAGAAAAAAACTCCTTCTTCTCAAAACGTTGGTGCGCAACAAGAAACTCTAACTCAAGATGTTTCTCCTGCATGAACATCCGCATCTCTCAAAAGTAATAATCCACAAGGCAGACAAGATACAGCTGGACAAGATACAACTGTTGGCATGAAATCCTTGAAAGTAAATGGAGAAACGTAAGTAAAACAAATTTATTTAAGTTGTGTCTAAATAAGTCTTCATTTTATAATTTCTGCTTGAAGTACAGTATTTTATAGATTCTGCCCACATGAGGCTGTTCGAGATGTAGTGTTAGCTTTTAAGTAAAGCTTCACCGGGCCATGGCATTGTTGGAGCAAAGTTCCTGAGCATGTACGATATAAATGGTTCAATGACTTTGAGGTATCTATATCTGAACAAGAACATGCAAATTTAACTTAACCATCAATTTTTTTGCATTAATAAATTCTAAAAATAAATAAAGTCTACGTGCATGTATGTGGGAATCACTTCAATACATGAATATTTAAGTGTACTTGATATAAAATAAATGTGTTTTAATTATTTTTGTTGGAGATAAGCTGAGACGACATTTTTGTACAAGTCGTCTCAAGCACTAGGCCAAAAAAATCATCGCTTGGGCCCCATATTTTTGGGGGCCTCCATTTTCTTTTTTTAAAAAAAAAAGTACTTATATACATTATTATATTTTTTGAATATTTTTAAATTAAAAAAATGCGTAAAAGTAAAAAGAAAAAACAAACGAAAAAAAAATAGTTGTTAGTACATTTCTTCCCCAAGAAAGTAGAACAATTTTTGGAATAACTTCCTCATATGGAAAATTGTGCTTCCTTAAATATCTCCTAATAGTTATTAATTTGGTTAAATTTATTATTTACCTTATACTCATTTTTTTTAATTTTCTATTTTATTAATTTTATACTTTGTCCTACAAATTTTTTTTTTACTACTGCTTACAAGTTATAAAAGAATAAATTTTTTGGTATTTCTTCAAAATTTCAAGAAGTGCTTGAAGGAACTCAACATTATTTCGATATTATTATACACCTTATCAAATTCGTGAAACAGGTTTTATCATTCTAACTTTTTGAAATTTATTCTTGTTGCTATTCTTAGTTCATAAGTGCATATATTTTTATTTTAGTTATTGTTAATATTTATTCAATTGAATTATTTAATTATGTCAACTAGAATATATGATCAAGGATTTACAAAAGAGAGAAAAAGAGAAAACTTGAAAAATAAAATAAATCTCAAAAAGGAGTCCTTGACAAATTTTTAACAAATAATAAAAATCTTGAATCGAAAAATATGGGAGGATGTTCTTAAGGTGAACAAGTTACTAATAGAAAGGTGATAAAATATTCAAGAAAAAAATCTAGAAGAAATTGGTGAAAATGAATTGATTATAAAATAATAATTAATGACTTGGCATCTTAAAAAGCAAGAAAAGTAGATTTTAAATAAAAAAAATATAACATAACTTTAAGTATCTGGGTCAATCATCCAGAGTAGTGGTGATATCGACGATGATGTCACATATCATATTTGGGCAACATAGACTAAATGGAGGCTTGCCTCGGGAGTATTGTGTGACAAGAAGATACCACGTAAACTCAAAACTAAATTTTACAGAATGGTGGTTAGACCATCTCTGTTGTATGGGGTGGAGTGTTGGCCAATAAAAAATATATATGTTCAGAAGATGCATGTCGCAGAGATGACGATGTTGAGATGGATGTGTGGTCACACCAGGAGTGATAAGATTAGGAATGAGATCATTTGGGAGAAGCTAGAGGTGGCCCCAGTGGCTGATAAGATGAGGAAAGCAAGACTGTGATTGTTTGGACATGTGCAGAGAAGGAATATCGATGCCCTTGTTAGGAGGTGCGAGAGTTTGGTTTTTGGAGCTATACAGAGGGGTAGAGGTAGACCGAAGAAGTACTGGGGAGAGGTAATTATACAAGATATGGAGAAACTTGATCTCACCGAAGACATGACCTTAGATAGAAAAGAGTGGAGGTCGTGAATTAGAGTAGCATGCTAATTTGTTGGTAGGGTTAGGTGGATGTCTAGTCTTTGGGTATAGTAGGGTAGCAGGAATAGTCGTATTTATATCATGTGTATCACTATCTTTCGTATGTGTGTTAATTTTATCATATTTACATATTATTATTCCCTTTTTATTCCCTTTATTTTCTTGTTGTCATGTCTAGTTTATTCTGCTTATGGATTTTTGAGACGAGGGTTTCAAGGAAATAATCTCTCTACTTTTATGAGGTAATGGTAAGGTTTTGCGTACATTCTATCCTCCCTAAACCCCACTTATGGGATTCCAGTGGGTATTATGTTGTTATTGTAACTTTTTTAGAAAAAGACCCTCTCTAGAATTTGGCTTTAGGCCTCCAATATTGTTGAGTCAGCCCTGTTTCTATATTTCGAGGGGCTTCTTGAACAACCTTGAAGACTAATATTAATATACTACATATTATTTTGCAAATCGTTTTACCAATCTACAATTTTAACGAAAAAATTATTTACTCTTTTAAGGAGATTCCTTCATTTGCCTTATGTTGTCCTTTTTTTTTTTGGAGTTGGAGGATAATTACTTGAGCTTTATACTTGCCTTCTTCCACTTGCTTTCTTTCTGGTGTTGTTAAAATCTTCTAGAATTTTAATTTGCTCAGTCCAAATATAATATATGAAAACATTAAATAAAAATTCTAGTACTTGTGATTCATATTTTCTTTTTCCACTTCTTTTGTATTACATAGCATGCAATCTAGTGGCACATGTGTTCATCGTCTCTCTAATCTATCTAGCGTAGCTAATCTTTCATGTAATGCTAATCATAGAATGAACTGATGTTTCGGCTAACTATCTCAGATCAGTGAGTAATGTATTTAATTTAAATCATATTCTACCATTGAGAATCTCTTTAGTAGGACACCAAGTTCGTTTAGGAGTCTCCATTGTCATATATCTTTTCTCTATATGTTGAAGTCGTGTAGCCATTTTGGGTTATTATTTTTGAAGAATACAACCAATAGAAACTTAACTGCCTTTTACATGCTTAAATCAATCATATTTGTCACGACCCAAGCCTATGGCATAGACGTGACCGGCAAATGAGGGGTCCTCATAGCATATCATTGCACATCCTTGATCACAAAAGCAATGTAAAATAACGTAAGAAACATAAATAAAGGGAATTGGGACTAAGGGAGAGAGAGAGATTTATACTTAAATAGCTTGAATATCATAAGTGAGTCAAAGCTCAAGCATAATACATAACATG
>JAOTQJ010061085.1:0-13774 GCA_025642045.1 Solanum sejunctum | reverse complement strand
TATGATTTCATTTGTATGATACATTTGTTGGGCGGTTCTGCCGCAGCGGTGACCTTGTCGGCCCGCATATGTATATAGTGTTGTTTGCTATTGCTGGGTTCGCTGTTTGCAGGTGAGGCTAGTTAGTAAAATAGAGGAAACTCTACTGAAATTTTGAGAAATTCCTTAGTTATTGTGAATGAAAATCCAATTAGTGTTTGTCTGGGTGCCAATCGGCACTAATCACTGCCCCTGGGTTGGGTCGTAACATTTAGGAAGAGGAATAGTTTCCAAGTGTGGGGTAACCCATGGACCAAGAGACATCCCATAGATGATTTTGTGAGTGGGATCCCAGATAAGAAGGGAATTTGGAATTTTTAGGAAAGTAGTATACAAGTTATCAAATGGCCCGTAGAATGGGTTATGGACCGTGTAGAACTTTCCTGGGTAAGGCCAAGGAAGTGAAGAAAAATGGTTAAGTGTGGAAGGACTATACAAGTCTATCCATGACCTATACTGTTGTTCGTGGTTTTCAATTCAACAAAGTTAATTTTCAATATTTTAAGATTTGTCATCACGTGAGGGGACTTACGAGTAAGTCAACCCACAACTCTGATGTACTATCAAAATACAACACTTTTGATGAATAAAACATAGAATTTTGTGTGTTCTTAATGTGATGTTAGTTAATTTTATGTGTTTTTGTGTTTTATTTGCAGGATTCTAGGGTTGGCTTTGATTTTGGGAGAAAAATACAGAAGTTTCAAATTTTGGCGATTTACAAGACCTTTTACGGGCTATAGTGTACTCTATGGGATGTGAATGAGGTTTCACAGATAATTCCAGTGAGGGACTAATGTTTTTGAAGTTTGTTCTATAAACATATAGACAGGTAGTGGATTGATTTATAAGTCGTACAGTATAGGCAGATCAGAGAAGAGGCACTTTCTGAATATTCATCAGATGGAACACCCCTATGGGCAGTAGAAAACTTTACAAGTCATAGAGGGGTATCATAGATGTCCAATTTTTTAGCAACACAGTACGAGACCTTGATTATGAGTTGTGGAATGCAATACGATCCGTAATGATGTTCGTGAGGTGTGCTGACCTAGCTATCTTATTTTATTTAGTACTTGTATTTAAAATATTATAAATAGGTTTTTAGGTTATTTTTCATTAAGTTTACGGCGAGCTCGATAGTTAGAGAGAAAAAAAATAGTGAGATTAAGTAGAGATAACATTGGACAGATTTGAGAAACACTTGCACTTTGATTTGATCTTTAATCTTGTGATTTTCTTTGAAGCTTGGATTTGTTTATTCTTAATCCAATTGTTTAAGTGCTTTATTATGTTATTCCAATTCGGAAGTCTTGCATCTACACAAATCATAAGAAGCTAAATCCACAACTAGTGTTATGGGAACCACGAAGAACTAACCAGGTAAAATCTGATAATTCATAATTCTTAGAAAGTATGCATGCATGTATTAATTAACTCTCTTTGTTTAGCATGTGTTTTGATTGTGGGTAAAATTAGAACCCGCCTAGTGTTACTGACTGGACCAAGGTAATAATAAATAGGAAAAGAGATCAATTAACAGGATTCAATTGATGTATTCTTGTCTAATCAACTGAACTGGGCCAAGGGGAGGCTGTACTAGGATTAATAGGTAAGGATTAGTATTGCACACTACGGAGATGAGCCAAGTCATGTAGTGAAATTCGCCTCTCGCCTGGACCAAAGGATTTGGCGAACTTAACTTACCATCTGCATGATACACACTAGAAAAGAATTAGATTATCTGATGATACCAAGTTAGGGAATCATGGGGAACACAATACCCTAGTGTCTCTCCATGTTGATTTAAGTGTTATGTTAGTTAGGTTTACTTTTGTATTTATTATTGCAAAATCCTCCCTTTAGGGAAGTAAGTTGGTTAATCACTCAAATTGCTTTAAATGAATTCTCTGAAGACTACGTATTTACTTAGGTTAGACCCTAACTTTTTTTAGGTTCTATTTCTTGACAATGACCATTTTATCCTCAAAAAGGAGGTGTAACTTGGGTGACATTAGGCCTATAATCGGGGTTCTGTAGGTTGCTAGTTTTTAATAAGGGGAAATTTGGTCATTTTCGACAATTCTATTCCTATACTATGTCATTTTGGGGACGAAAAGGGACCTACTTTAGCCTTCAATTCCTAATTCCTATCATTCTTCACTCTCAATTTTTCTAAGGTAAAAGAGACTCTTAAGACTAGGAAAGGACAAAGCTAGTATTTCCAAGGTTACTTCCCAAAGGCTTCAATTCCGTTTCTCTTTAGTTTCATAGGTATATGAGTTGATTTGTGGGTATCCTTTCACCCATAAAGTTCCCTATAAAGTATTTTTACCTTTTATTTAATTTTCTCAATTTAATGTACATGCTTATGATGATTTCATGATCTCTATGTTCTAATATAATACTTATGAAGTTTAGTAATTGTTTACCAAGTAAATGATGTGTTGTCGAAATACAATACTTTTGATGCTTAAAACTTGAAATTTTGCGTGTTTTTAATGTGATGTTAGTAGGTTTTATGTGTTTTTATGTTTATTTTGCAGGATTTTAGGGTTGGCACAATTCTTGGGCAAAATGTGCAGAAGTTGCTGAAGCTGAAGTTCCATGAGACCCTTTATTTACTGAAGTAGGCTCCATATACAATTCCACTGAAGGGTGTATTTCTAAAGTTGAATCTATGAACATATAGACGAGCTGTAGAAGACTTTATGAGACATAGACTTAGTCTCGTACTCTAAGGATTAGAAAGTGAAGACTTTATGGAATTCCATCAGAAGAAACCCCCTACAGGCTATAGAATCTTATAAGGGTCATAGAGGGGTGTCATAGAAGATAAGTCCTGATATGAAGCAATAGTTCACAAAAGCCCGACTACGATCCATAAACTGTTATATCGCGCATAGAGCACCTCGCAGAGCATGTCGACCCAGTTGTCCTAATTTATTTTGGATTTATATTTTAAACACTATAGATAGGTTTTTTAAGTTATTCTTTATGGAGAATGAAGGGAGAAAAAAGGAGAAACATTAGAGAGTTTGAGAAATACTTGTACACTTTAATTTTCATCTTCTAATTTCAATCTTATGATTCTCATTGAAGAGTTAGATTTTTCTTGTGCTTAATTCTATTGTGTAAGTGCTCAATTATGCTACTCAAATTCATAAGACTTGCATTAACACTGATCATGAGTATCTAAATCCACAACTATGGTTGTAGGAACCATAAAGAACTAACAAGGTAAAATTAGATAATTCAAAATTCTTGAAAAGTGTGCATGCATGTATTAATTAATTCTCTTTGTGTTGAATGCTTTGTATGGTGGCTAACATTAGAACTCGCCTAGTGGTACTAACTAGATTAAGGTAGTAATTAATAGTGAAAGAGATTAATTAATAGGATTCGATTGATGTTTCTTATTTAATCAACTGAATTGGGCCAAGGGGTAATTGTACTGGGATAATAGGTAAGGGCTCGCACTATGGGGATGGATCAAATCACGTTGTGAGATTTGCCTCTCGCCTGGGCTAAAGGATTTGGTAAACTTCACTTACTATTCTGGATGCTACATAATAGAAAAGAATTTGATTATCAGGTAATTCTGAGTTAGGAAATCATGGGGAACACAATACCCTAGTTTCTTTCCATATTAGTTTAACACTTGTCTTAACTTAGAATTACTTTTACTAGTTATTATAAAACCCTCCCTTGGGGATATAAGTTGGTTAATAATCTTGAATTGCAATTGAATTCTTCTAAGTCTACCATATTCCCTGTGGATTCAACCCTAACCTTAGTTAGACTATATATCTTGAAAATAACCACTATAGCCTCAAAAAGGAGGTGTAGCTTGGGTGACATCAAGATTTTGGTATCGTTACTAGAGAATACAACTAGACTTGTCTAGTTCAAGTAATTCAAGAATTAATCCTTATTTCCCTCATTTTTTGTTTTTTTGTTTTTTCTTGTTTCTTTCAGGGTATAGGTGTAGTTTATGCCCAACACATGAAGTTGAGGTATACCCTTCACTCTATTTGACCCAAAGATCCATAGAAGACAGAAGACTGGCCTAAGATAAAGCAATCAACATAGAAAATGTAGCTCTAAACTAGAATGAGAATGAGAATGCAAAATGACACCCACCTCCTATTGAGTAGATTGCTTCATAGCCACAGGACTTTAATGCTGAAGCTTATCAGTGGAATCAATATTGACTAAACCCTATGGCTATGGAGGTGACTAGAGCTATTGTGTTACCACCACTACTAGTTGACACAAAGTTCATGGTTTCGAGTGGTTTGCTTTATATGTTGCAGAACCGTAGGTTGTTCACGCGCCTACCATCAGTGGATCTACATAGCTATCTGCACAACATTGCATTTGTTTGAAAGAGTATGATGGTAGAATAGAATCTGTCTATGGATGCTGAGGGACTTTGTGTCTTCCCATTATCTCTAACAGGCAATGCAGCATTACGGTTATCCAAGCTTCCGCAGAGTTCGATCACTAGTTTGCTGAGTTGCAGAAGGCCTTTTTGGAGAGGTACTTCTTGAGATCAAAGAAGGTAAACAAGTTAAAATAACAAATGAAAAACTTTGAGCAACTTCCTCGTGACTCGATCAGTACTAGCTCGGAGCAGTTTTGTCATGCCCAAAGTCCCATTATGACGGACTAGCACACACTGCCAATAAGGCCCGGGAGAACCAACCTATATCTATGCGCCTTTTATACATATTATGAGGGTTTTTTACATTCAACATACCTTTAAGAAATTAGACAGTAATAACAAGCCGAAAGAAAATATATATGGCTAGACTATTGGGGCCACGGTGTCTGAAGTATGAGATATGTCCATACTTTAATTTACATAGTCTACAAAGCCTATAGATAAGAAAAAGTATCTGATAAGGGTTGGGATAGGTCCCACCTCGACTAACTATACAATACAAAATATAAGCTCTAGACATACAAAGCTCCAAAGCATCCTGGAGCTTGATAATAGCAGCTCGATATCCTGTACTCCTACTAGGGAGATCTACTAGCACCTGTTCCTGCAGCATGAAATGCAGTCCCCCCGTAAAGAACGTATGTACAAGATAATATACTGAATATGTAAGGCAGGAAATATTGTATATGAAGTAACAACTCAAATGAAACTATGCACTGGTGTATGATAACATACCACCTTTAGCTATACTGTGGGATCATGTTCTTTATGTTCTTTTTATTACTTTATCTTTACTGTATAATCTGTGCACAACATATAATACAAATGACCAGCTGATCAATGGTAAATCTATATCGGGATCGGTCCTGGCTAGGCTTTTCTTTTAACCCTCGGGTTACCCCCCGTGATAGGATCGACCCTCGTAGGTGATTTTTCCACCCCTCGGGTTACCACCCATCAATAAGCAATATACTTTACCTTTCAATTACCTTTGAGAAGATTCTTTTGGTGGTCATAATATTGGAGCTATAGGACTATAGATACAACATATGACATGTAAATAATTATAAAAGATAATACCATAATGAAAGGAGTAGGTTACACAAATAATGAAATGCGTCGTAGGTAGAACAACACATGGACTTTATTTAGTAGAACGAATTCGTTTATCTTGGTATCCAAGTATGTAAGCAGATTTTAAGGTGACTAAGTATAGGAGCATATAAATATGTGAAAGCATTGAGACATGGTTAATAGTTGTGTCAGAGTTGGTAAGTGCCTTTATGTGCCAAGGAGGGATCTATGTTTCGTGCCAAATAATATGAAATCAAGTAGCCTTACATACCTTGTTGTATGACCTCAACTATTACCTTTAGATAACCTTCACTTCCTACAAATATTTATCTACAAGATAGTAGGTAATAAAACTAGCATTAGCAGCCAATAGATACATCTTGGCAGCCCACTCTCAGAAAAATAACATACGGGCAACAAGCGGATAATTATAAACCCGAGCTTATTCTTTTAACCTTTACGCCCCTAATCATACTTTTCTAATACACATTATCATATACATATCATGTGCAACCTATCTTAGTTCCATAACAGTCTTACAACAACCCACAAAGCACAATACACAATAATTCTATGCAACATACAAATAAGCGGCATAACATTACATTCCTGCGCTACATTACGACGTTGATGATTACAAAACTTTACCAACTTCAACCAAATAGTTCCCACAAATTTTATACATACAAATAGTTCAAAACCAGTCCTCAAAATAGGTGGAGGATATGAGACCACAGCCCCCAATCAATCAGCCCACAAGTTCCTATTACGAGCACCATTATGATATCACATAAGAACATACTTTCACGGACTGTAAAAATGGTGCAGCAGCATTTATACATCATTATAGAACCAATACTCATTAATAATAGTAGACTCCCTTCATAATCAATTAAACCAAGAAGAGAAAAGCGTCCAAATAAACAAGAAAAATGTACAACAACTTTTGGAACACATGCTGTCCAACAATTTCAGCATAGAGATAACCAATATAGTCTCTTGTTTTGTATAAGAAAACCATACAAAACACACAACAATAATCACTTACCTTTACCTTCAAGGTTGAGGGCCTCCTTAAGAACCCTACAAGCTTTTTTTGGCTGCTTTACAAAGTTAAGAAGTGTAGAGAGAAAGCCTTAAGAAAATCTAATTTTTTTTACTCAAGTTGAATGACTTGAGTGAGCTGATTTTAAGCCCCTTTTAAAGGATCACTTGGCCAACTTAGCTTTCTCATTTTAAGACTTATTTTATCAAGAAATCAAAGTACCATTTTTTCCCTTTCTCTTGGGCCTTATTGGGTTCAAATTGGTTGGGCCTTTGCTGCCTATTGTATTTCCTTTCTCTTAGTTAGTTTTGGCCCAACTCATCAAGTGAGTTTTGTTGTACTTGGGCCCTTTCTCTATTATTGTTCAGCTAAAAATATAGTATATTTGTGATGTTAAAACATGGCCTAAAGTTACAATCTTAACACGGACTTTATTCATAATCGAACTTGGACAAATTCGACGTCGGGCCTAGTCTCCATTTAGCTAGCACATTTAAGCTAAGCAAGTAGGTGACTCACCTGCTAGCTTCCTAAGTACTACAAGCACCTCACTTCTCTCACTTTATTTAAGGCAGTGATTTCCTCAATTCAACTTAAAACTTATTCATACTCGACCCTATTCAGCGTTAATACACATCACCCTTTAATTGGAGATTCAAGCATTTTTAAAAATAGGCGCTAATTTGATTAAATCATATCATGTTTCATTTGCATAGTATTAGTATTGTAAGATATGGGGTGTTACAGGTTTACAAAGTGTTGGAGGAGTGTCTCAGACTACAAAATTATTGATGATATCTTGGTGAAGATCTTTGTACCATGCCCTAGATAAGAATAGTCAAGCTTGTATTGATACCATTATTGGGGAAATGTTCTTAGATCAACCATTTGTAAGGATCACTGGAATTATGGAGAGGATGGTCAAGACCAATCATACATGGGGCAAAGAGATAGATCATCTACCAAAATTTCATGTGCCATAAGTGAAGAGATTATGCAAGAGCTTGCCCGAATTCGTATAAGCATAGAGGAGATTATGAAGTAGAATCAGAAATAAGTTAATGCAGTTGTTCATCAGCCTTCGCGAGCACCCATGTATGATGATCCCTACTATGAGGATGACACTTGCTTCATTGCTGAACAGATAGGGGTTTCTAGACCAATACCCAAGGGTCCAATCAAGATTATTGGCATCAACGTCAAGGAAACCAAGGTCAGAACTATAATCAAGATGGAGCTTCTAGAGACAACCATGGAGGTTACTATGATAGGAATCAAGGCCAACACAAAGATGCAGATTGACAGAAATCATCTTATGTTCCACCACACACCCATTACACTAGTGCTAGTAGTTCTAGAGTTGAGGATATTTTTGATAGCCTATTGAAGAAATTTGACACATAGGATGAGACTCTCAGGAGGATGAAATTTGACATCTCTAACATAAATTAGAAAATAGAGTCTTATTTTGTATCTATCAAATAACTTAAGCAACAGTTTAGTCAAGTGTTAACTCAACTAAATCAGTGTCAGAGAAGTACACTGCCTAGAAACATAATCAGCGTCCAAAGAATGAAGGACAGTACAGAGAGGTTACTACTCATGATGGCAAGAGTACTATTAATCCTCCCATACCAGTAGATGAGGATGATGTTCGAGAGGAGATAGTTGAGCTTAAGGATATAAATATCACAGATGATCATGGTAAAGATGGGGTGAGTGATATTGCAAAGGCACCATAGAAGTTGAAGGCCATTTCTAGGCCTTCTCATTTCTTCCCTAAGAGAATTAAAAATAAAGAGGAGGAGGGTAAGTTCAAGCACTTTCTCTCCATGCTGAAACAACTCTCTATCAACATCCCACTCATTGAGGGGTTAGAGAAGATGCCAAGGTATGTTCAGTTCATGAAGGACTTGGTCACAAAGAAGCACACTGTTAGTCAGGAGCTCTCCCAAGAGCTTTAACATTGTAGTGCAATTGCTATGAGGTCCTTGGTTCAAAAGCGAGAAGATCCCGATGCTTTTACCATACCCTGAACCATTAGAGATATAGTGTTCGCAAGGGCATTGTGTGATCTTAGTGCCAGAAGAAATATAAAACCCATTGTGGTCTTAAAGAAGCTAGGACTGGGAGCCCCTACTCCAACAAGCATGAAGTTGTTAATGGCTGATCATACGACAAAGAAGCTTATGGGAGATACTTTATGATTTGCTTGTCAAGGTGGTTAAATTTATATTCTTCACAGACTTTGTGATCCTAGATTGCAAGGTTGACTTTGAAGTTCCTATCCTCTTAGAGAGGCCCTTCTTAGCCACTGGATGCACCTTGATGGACATGGAGAGGGGCCAACTCAAGTTTAGGTTAGGAAAAGATGAGGTCATGTTAATATCTTTTAGCATGAAAAGAAAGAAGATGATTTGAGGGTGGTCATTATTATTAAGAATATTGATTATATTGAGCCAACAGTACCATTGAGATAAGACTGTGTGTCGACACTTTGTAAGTTGTACTAATGAACTTCGATAGTGATGATATCCTAGACTATGAGGAGACAGTGAATGCATTAGGTGTATCCTATGCCTCTAGGTGCCAAACCAAGTTGGAGCTGGACGTAAAAAATCGCGAGTCACCACCCACTAAATTATCTGTAGAGGAACCATTGGTGCTAGAATTGAAGGCTCTTACAGCTCATCTGTGATATCAATTTTCGGGAACCAATAAAACCTTGAAAGTCATAGTTGTTGCGGACTTGAATGACAAACAGGTGAATGCCCTTGTCATGGTACTTAAACAATTTAAGAAGGCCATTAGGTGGATGATTGCAAATATCATTGGTATCCCTCCCAATATATCTACATGTAAAATTTATTTGGTCAAGGACTACAGGTGAAATGACCCCAAAAATTGCTCGAAATGTGCCTCGAAGGTGCCCGAAATCATAATTTCCATATATCTCAAAATCCATGCGTGATATAAAGAATTCAACTTCATATTCTTGATCAGGAGGAAAAATTAAGTGAAAGATGGGTCTAACCCTAATTTTAGAGCAAACGAATCACAATTTCAATTTTTTAAAAATTCCTTATCTAGAATGAGTTCGCAACCCTGGCGCCATGCGGCCAAGGAGCGGACTAGTATTATTTTTGCCTAGTTATTTTTGGTTCGGTCCAAAACTTTTGGGTCTTGGTCCTAAGTCTTCCTATGCATGAAAATACTTATACTTAGCCATATTTTACCTTCATATCATACAATACATTTCCCAATACTCTCTCAAACACTCAGACAAGTATTTCATCCCAAATTTGAAGTCCCAAAACTCATTTGGACCTTAAGGATTTCACTCAAGCTTCAAGTCTCCACTTCAAATCTTCATCAAGTAATTCTCCAAAGTTAAGGTATGTGGGTTCAACCATTGTGCACTTTCACCATAGTATCAAGCTTCCTTTTTACCGAAATTATATGTTTCTAAGTTGATTTTACTTATGGGTCTTCTATTATGAATTTGACTATGAACAATGTTGGGGTTTTGTAAAAGTGTGACTGTTTATACATGTTTTGAGCTATGAATCTTAGTTCAATATTGAGATTTAATGAAGCGTTTTGATGTATATTGCATGAGGGTAGTACTAAATGTTGGTGGGCGGTTTTACATTGAATTTACTTGTATGATTTTACTCTTGATTGCATGGTTTTACACTACCATTGCATACCCACCACGTGTTTAATAAAACATTAGGTAAATGTATCTTGAGTTGTTGAAGGCCTAATGCTTGGCATATGAGTTAAGTGACTTTATGATGATGAAAGGGTGATGTGAATGTCTTGATTGCATGAGAAGTATCTATTGTGTTATGAGTTGACCATAGCCAATTGAGAGGTGATGCCCTAATGACCTCGGATAGGGGTGGTAAGGCATCAACTAATGAGGGGTTGGTACCTCAATTGCCTCGGATGGGGGTGGTAAGCTATTAACCAATTGAGGGGTTGGTTCCTCAATTACCTTAAATGTGGGTAGTAAGCTATCATCCAATTGAGGGGTTGGTACCTCAATCACTTTCGATGAAGGGTGGTCATGTTCATCAACCAATTGAGGAGTTGGTACCTCAATCACTTCTAAGGGGAAGTCTACCTTAGATTCTAAGTACTAAGTTTTTTGTTCTATGATGATGGTCTATTTCCAAACCTGTAATATGTTCCATATATAAGCATGTTTATTTCAAGTTTGATTCATGCATGCCATATTGTTGTATTATCATCTATTGCTTAATTATGCATTTTATCTATGTTGCGTACCTATTATTGCATTGGTTCCTATATACTTAGTACCTTTAAATGTACTAACACATACTCTATGCCTATATGATGTCATAATGTAGGAACCGGAGCCCCACTTGATCATCCTCCTCCTTCATATGGCTAGTGAGATATCTTTCAAAGCAAGTTGGTGAGTTCTCAACTTCGAGGACATACTTCTCTTAATTTTTGCTATGTATAGACTCTTTTTTTTGTTGTATGCTTTAAATATGAGGTTGAGCTTGGTTGCTTGTCTTGGCCTCTGCTAAGTTCTATGTTTAGAGGTTTTATTGGACAAGCTATGTAATAATGCTATGAGCCTTGACTCTCTTTGACTCTATGATGCTTTGAGATATGAAAAATGTCCTTAGCAACATTTTTCTTTATCTCTATTCTTTTATTTTTATTTAATTGCTTCTGCGACCAAAGATGTGTAATAATATGCTAAGAGACTTAATTGGGGTCTCTTCAGGTTTTTTATTCGTCATGTCATATTTAGGACCTAGGCTTGGGTCATGACAAACTTTGTATTAGAGCACTAGGTTGTTAATTTTCCTTGACATCCAACACACTGCATTGAATAGAGTCTTATTCATGGTCGTGTTATGCACCGCAATTATGATTAAGAGGCTATGAGACATTTTAGGAAATGTTCCCCCTCTTCTTACTCTATGTCATGTTGCAAAAGTTAAGGTAAGGTTTCCCCCTAATGATTATTCTTTGCTATGCTAGATCATGCCTAACATAAGAGGAAAAAGAGCTCGCACACCCAAGGAACAACTAGCTCTTCGTGAGCTTCGGGATGCTCTCACTTTGCTTGCTCAAGTTGTGGCTAATCAAGTCAACCAAGGGGCCCAAGCCCCTCATGCTTCTACTCTGGTGTCTCAGGTGAGGGACTTTATAAGGATGAACTTACCGAAGTTCAATGGGTCTAAGGTGGATAGGACCCTCAAGACTTTATTGATATGGCTAACAAAGTGTTAGGTATCACGGGTGTGAGGTCGGAAGAGAAGGCAGAGTTGGAACCTTACCAACTCAAGGGGGTGGCTCAAATATGGTACAATCAATGGAAGGAGGAGAAGAGGAACAACAATGTGGTTCAATAGGAGTAGTTTAAGGAAGCTTTCCTTAACCATTTATTGCCTCTTGAGCTTAATGGGGCCAAAATGATAGAGTTTATTAACTTGAAACAAGGATCTGTGAGTATGAGGGAGTATACCCTCAAGTTCAATCAACTCTCAAAATATGCTTTACACTTGCTCGACTCGAGGTCTATAATAAATATGTTTATAATGGGTGTAGCTGATTTGGTGAGTGAAGAAAGTCGTACCACCATGTTGATTAGTGACACGGATTTGTCCCGCTTGATGACTTATGTCGAACAATTGGAGGGGGAGAAATTTAGGAAGAGAAGGGTTTATGAGGCCAAGAGGGCCTATTTTGATGGTAAGTTCCAAAGTCACAAGGGTGGCTAGTTTCACCAAGGCCAAGGTTCTACTCATGCTCTTAGTGGGAGATTTGCCAATGACTACCCAAGGCCCCAAGATGGTGGCGGTGTGATGCCTAGACTCATGTGTCCAAAGTATGGTAGGGGTTATAGTGGCCCCTACTTGAGGGATACCAATGCTTATTTTGGTTGTGGAGAAGTAGGCCACAAGATGGTTGATTATCCATGAATTGCAACAAGAGTAAGGATGATCACCCTCAAGGCTGGGGTGCTAATATGGTTCCTTTGGGTAGAGGAGGCCAACAAGGTGGTGCTCCAAGGCACAATCAGTTTTATGCTCTCCATGGGAGGCAAGGGGTTGATGAGGTGCTGAATGTTGTCACTGGAATGTTAAAAGTCTTTGACTTTGATGTGTATACATTGATAGACTCGGGTACCACTCTTTCTTTTGTTACTCCTCTTATTGCTAAAAAGTTTCATGTTGAGCCCGAATTGTTATATGAGTCTTATGAGGTGTCTACTCTAATTGGTGCATCTAGTGTTGCTAAAAAGGTCTATAGAAACTACCCCATTTGCATCTTGCATAAAATATTGCCTTGTGATATTGTTGAGTTGGATATGGTTGATTTTGATATCATTCTTGGGATGGATTAGTTGCATATGTATTATGCCTCTATTGATTATAGAACTCATAGGGTCAAATTCTAATTCCCAAATGAACCCATCCTTGAGTGGGAGAGTCATGATATGGTGGTCAAGGGTAGGTTTATCTCTTGCATTAAAGCCCAAAAGTTGATCTCTAAGGGTTGTCTCTATCATCTTGTGAGGGTTAGGGATATTGAATCCAAAGTCCTTCCTATAGAGTAGATTTAGGTGGTGAATAACTTCCTTGATGTCTTTCCAAGTGACCTTCCCTGTATCCCTCCCAAAAGGGAAATAAACTTTGGTATAGACCTTCTTCTCGATACTCAACCCATTTCTATTTCCCCTTACAGTATGGCTCTAACGGAGTTTAAGGAGTTGAAGGAGCAATTGAGGGACTTGTTGGAGAAGGGTTTTTTTAGGCCTAGAAAATCACCTAGGGGTGTACTGGCGTTGTTTTTGAAGAAGAAGGATTAGTCTCTTAGAATGTCCATTGACTACTAGCAACTTAATAGGGTTACCATCACCAATAAGTACCCTTTCTCAAGAATTGATGATTTATTTGACCAACTTTAAGGGACTAGTCACTTCTCTAAGATTTATCTTCAGTCCAAGTATCATCAAGTGAAAGTTAGGGAGTGTGACAATCCCAAGATGACCTTCTGGACTAGGTATGGGCATTATGAATTTTAGGTTATGTCTTTTGGGTTTACCAATGCACCGACTATCTTCATGGATCTTTTTAATAGGGTCTTTAAACCCTACCTTGATTTGTTTGTGGTGGTTT
>JAOTQJ010061075.1:0-13775 GCA_025642045.1 Solanum sejunctum | reverse complement strand
AATTTAGGCATGGGTAATCTTAAGTATGGTTTAGTTGTGAACATTTTTCATGGATTTACATTGGTTTCACTTTATATTGTCATTTTAAGTATGAATCTGCATTGCCCATGTTATTCTCTCATTATTCATGGCATATGCATGCATAAACATTGATTTTCATGATGTTTATGATAACCCACTAATGTTTATGACTATGTTTTCAGGGAAAGTATGGGCATGACAAGAATGTGATCATATAATGTCTATGATATGACTCTTTGAGCAAATGATGGGTGTTTATACTAAATTTACAATTATAAAGGAGCTATTCCTATGCATGAAAGTATGACATGAAGTATGATTTGACTTTTTAGCCCAAGTATGCATGATTATGAAGTATGTTGGAGTTTAAGTCTAAGTATGCATTATTATGTTTTGAAAAGACTTATGCCTCTGTTCAAGCGCATATATATATATATATATATATATGTATGTATTCTTGTAGGATGATGACTTAGTATCGAGCGGGCTTGTGTGAGGGGGGATATCCTCGAGGTCCCTTCCTCAAGTCCCATAACTATGTGCCAAACATAGTTTCATGTTTATGCCCCTTTTTAGGGATGATTATGTTAAGGATCTACCTTTGGCAATTAGGTCACCTCTTTATCCGTTTTAGGGATGACAATGGAGTTCCAAGTTATATCTCATTTTGTCTTATGCCAGTTGAGATCACATCCCCGTTATGTACAAAGTATTTTGACATTCATGAATCATGAATTTCATGGCGTATTGATATATTATTCTTTCTTATATACTTCTTTCTATATGTGCCCTTGTCATTTAATATTGAATGCAAGTTTGATGGGTTTATATACATTGCATACCTATATACTTAGTATATTCAAACGTACTAACGTATATTTTTTGCCTACATAATCTAACCATATAGGAACCAAAAATTATCTTCATCCACCTCTTGATGGTTAGCTCAGATTATGAAGAACTACTTATGATGAGTCCTATTATTCAAGGACAATCCACCTATTATCTACCTACCATGCTACTTCCTCTTATTTCTGAAATGCCCCAAAAATGTGCTTCGGAATGCCCATAATTATAATTTCTATATATCTTAAAAGTTCGTGCGTGATATAAATAATTTAACTTTATAGTCTTGATTAGGGGGAAAATTGAGTGGGAAATGAATATAACTAGGATTTTAGAGGACCCTTAGTGAAAAATAATTTTTGCTAATTTTTGAATTTCATATAGCATCTGAGCCCTGGCCGTGACGCGCTCGGGGCCGGAGCAATACAAAATCCCCTTTCACATTTGGTCTGCATCATGAACTAGATGCGAACCAGTACAAAAGTTTTTCTTGATTTTCTTTTGCGTCCAAGGGCATTTGGGTCATAGCCCCATGTCCACTAAAACATGAAATCATCCATACTTAGCCATTTTTTTTAACTCTATATCACTCAAAACCCTCACAAAAACCTCTCCAAGACTTAAGCAAATATCTCATTCCAAATTCTAGGATTTCAAGATTAACTTTGGAACTCAAGGATTCACTTCAAGCTCTAAGTTTCCTTCAAGCTCATCTCGAGAAAACCCAAGTTTGAGGTATATGGGTTTAATCCATTGGGTCCTTTCACCCATGGAGCCCAATCTTTCTTTTATGAACATTGCATGTTTTCAAGTTATATCATCTATGGGTATCTCTTATTATGGATTATGGATATAAATTATGTTAAGGTTTTATGAAATATTGACTGATTATGCATGACTATCTATTTCATGCTTATACGATGAATTGGTTTTGTCTATTGAGACTATGTATATTTTGAGTTATGAAACCATGAACTATTATAAGTTTTGATGATGTATTTTAAGGTACCCTACATGAGGGTTTTATTATATGTTGGTGGGTTGATTTGCATTGAGATTAATCATATTATTTCACTCTTGAATTGCATGATTCTGAACAAGCATTATGAACCCACTAAGTGTTTGATAAAATGACATGACATGAATTCTCATGTTTTTGATGATCTATTACATAATTTACAAGTCAAGTGACTTTATTATGATTAAGGGCTTTCAAGTATGTATTGAATTCATGAAAAGCATCTATGGTGTTGCAAGTATCAAGTTAAGCCCTATTTATAGATTTTTACCTCTTGTGAGCCATTCATGTTAAAGCATGGAATCATGTATGATTGTTATGTATTCTCATGTTCAATTTAGGCTCACTATTAGAGGTTAAGCATGTTTATGAGCTACTCAAGTCATGTTATATTGTCTCTTACAAGTTTATTCATGTTATGACTAAAGTATGATTATTTCAAATATTCTGTGGGATTTGACTTAGCACCGATTGAGGCTTAAGATGGGGGCTCGACTTAAGGGGTCCATATATAAAGTCTTAGTCTCTAAATTATGTGCCACCATAGGTTTATACATGATCTCTCTTATGGATTTAAAGTGGATCCATCTAGATATACCATACCTTATTGAGGGGGTGACATGCCTTGATCATCTTGATTAGGGGTGTCATGCCATAGATTAATCATTTATGGCTACCATGGCAAGTAGACCACACCTTGTGGAGGAGGTGACATGCCTCGATCACCTTGTCGAGGGGATGACATGCCTCGATCACCTTGCCAAGGGATGATATGCCTTGGTCTATGTCGATTAAGGTCTCTTCCCACATATGTAATATTCACTATGTAACTTGAATATTATACAAACATGTTTTACTACAAACATCGATCATGCATGCCATATTGAGATTATACTTATCTATTGCTTATCGATTATGTATTATGACTATATTGGCTTATGTCTTATTACATTGCATCCTACATTCTTAGTAAATTCAAACGTACTAACGCATACTTTATGTCTACATGATATTACCATGTAGGGACTGAAGCTCCATTTGATCATCCTCCTCAACGTGGCTAGTATGATCCTTTGAAGCAAGCCTTGGTGAGTCCTCAAGTTCGTGGACACTATCTACGTTACTCTTGCTATTTGTGACTTCTTTATATTGAACGATTGTTACGATGAGGGTGAGCCTGGAAAGTATCTTGGCTCTAGATCTATTCCTTACTAGAGGTATTGTTGGATATTATGATGTACTTATGCTATGATCTTGACTCATTTATGCTTTTATGATAATCAAAGACTTCCCTTAGTCCCGCTTTCCTTGTTTTATATCTCTTGTTATTGCTTATTTTGCCTCCACGACCAAGTATGTGTGAATGATTTACTAAAGAGGCTTGTTTGGGGACCATTTGGGTTCCCCATTTGCTGTGTCACATCTACACCCTAGGCTTGGTCATGAAAATGTCTTTACTTTGAGGGTCAGCTCGAGACATGTCTTGGGCCCTATCCTATTTTATGACTTAGAAGCGTTGTTGGACAACATGTAAAATCTATGTACGAATTTGTGTTATGTTATGTTATTTGCTTATGGAGATTATGACTATGGTTATCCCTTGATGTAAATGAGATGATGCTATGTTTCTGATGAAATGGGAAATGTGGAAAGTCCTAAGTCCCTTCTATCCCCATAGTATTAGCCATACTTACCTACCCCTTAGTTCTTATATGCTATGTACTATGTGAATCCATGAAATCCCTATCCCTATGACATCCCCATAGCGTAAGTCATTGTCATGACCCACACCTAGGGCCTAGATGTGACACAATGAATGGATTTTCAAAGGGACCCCAAACAAGCCTCTTCGCATATCATTTCCACATCCTTGGTCGCGGAAGCAATTAAACAACAATAAAAGCATATAAATAGGGATAAGTGTGAGTAAGGGAAATCTTTAATAGCATAGATCATCAAAAGAGTCAAAGCTCAATCATAATTACATAACTTGTCCAACTATGCCTCTAGCATAGATTGGACGAGGGTCAAGACAACTTTCTGGGCTCATTTAGTATCAAAGTGTAACATAAGAAAATAGTAAAAGTAAGTGCAAAGCTAGTGTCCCCGAACTTGAGGACTCACCAATAGCTTATTTTCAAAGTAGTCAACTAGCCACGGGGAGGATAATCATGAGGGGATTCGGTCCCTACATAGTAACATCATGTAGGTGTAGAGTATACATTTGTACGTTTGAATGTACTAAGTATGTAGGATGCAATGCAACAAGAGATAAGCAACACAATCAAAATGCATATACATAAGAAAGAGATAGTATATTACCAATATGGCATGGATGATCAATTCTTGGAATAAAACATGCTTGTATAGAACATAATACGTGTGTAGGAAGAGACCAACATCATAGACCAAGCATCTAATACTTGGAATCCAAGGCCTACCACCCTCTTGGAAGGTGATTGAGGTATCTACCCCTCAATTGGTAGTATGGGCCTAGCACCTCCCAATAAGGTGGTCAAGGTATATACCCCTCAAAAAGGTAGTGTGGGTCAAGCACCCGCCTACAAGGTGGTCAAGGTATATCCTCCTCAATAAGGTAGTGCAGGCCTAGCACCTCCCACCAAGTGATTGAGGCTTAGTACCCCCTCAACAAGGTGTGGTCAACTTGCAACACTATAGATACTTTTGAAGAAATCAACACATTCATACATTACTTTCATCATCATAAAGCCATTTGACTTATAGGCCATGCAATAGATCATCAATAGCTCATAACCCTAAATCAGACATTTTATCAAACACTTGGCGGGTGTATGATGCTAGTTCAAAATCATACAATTCAGTAGTGAAATAATATAAGAAAATTTAATGTAAATAAATCCACCAACACTTGGGAAAACCCTCATGCAATATATATTGAAACTCTTCATCAAATCTTCGAATAACTCATAGATTCATAGCTCAAAATATGCTTAAATGGTCACACTTTTATGAAATCCCAACATAGTTCATAATCAATTCATACTGTGAAATACCCATAGATAAATCAACTTGGAACCATGCAATTTACATAAAAAAGAAAGTTGGCACCATTGGTGAAAGGACCCAATAGTTAAAACCCACATGCCTCAAACTCGGGGACCTCATTGATGAAGATTTGAATGAGAATTTGAAGCTTGAATGAATTCCTTAAGATCTGGAATGAGTTTGGGACACTTGATTTTGAATAAAATATTTGGCTAAGTGTTTGAGAATGTTTTGGGGAATATCTTGAATGATATGGGGTTGAAAAATAGATATGTACAGGTGTTTTATGCATAGCTTCGCTTAGGCCCAAGGCCCCAAAGCCTTAGACCAAAACAGGAAAAACTGGTAACAAAATACACTGCTTTGCGATAGCTTCGCATTGCCGAGCCAACACAAACAAATTCTGGAAATCAAATTTTGGCTAAAATTTTTTTCGCAACCATTTCCCCCTTATTTTTGCCCCCCTGATCAAGAATATGAAGTCGGATATTCGATATCATGCACAAATTTTGTGATATATCGAAATTATGAATTTGGGCATTTTTAACGCATATTTTTGGATACTTTTTGGGGGCATTTCAATATCTCCTCCTTGGAAACATTAATCCCGAAATGTCAAAGAAACATACATAAGAGAAGTAATTAAGATGTTTTCAGCCCAACACATGAATGCAACAAATGCATTTAAACATCATTTCGAAAACGTCAACATAAGTGTTAAAATCACCATAAATTTGCCAACATAAACATGAATGCATGCAAATGACATAAGGGCTGAATTTAAGACTTGAAATCGTATAGAACTTAGAATTAGTACCTTGGCCTTTAGTTGAATGGAAGAGATATGGATATCGTTGTTGCATGTCCACCTCGGCTTCCCATGTGGCACTTTCAACTTGTTGGTTTCTCTAAAGAACCTTGACATAATCAACATCCTTGTTCCTCAAACTCTTTACTTGTCTATCCAAAATTTCTACCGGGACCTCTTCACAAGTCATATTATCTTCAACAACACCAACAATTTCAAGAGGCATAATAGCATTTAGGTCAGCCACACACTTTCTCAATGTAGACACATGGAAGACTGGATGAACCATATTTATATCATTGGGTAACTCCAACTCATAGGTCACCTTACCAATCTTCCTTAACACTCTATAAGGACCTACAAATTTTGGACTTAATTTACCCTTCTTAACAAAACGAAGCACACTCTTCATGGGTGAGACCTTCAAGTAGACCAAATCATCAACCTTAAATTCAACATCCCTTCTCCTCACATTGGCATACGACTTTTGTCAACTTTGGGTTATTTTCAACCTTTCCCTTATCAACCTTACCTTCTCCATGGCCTCCATAACTAGATCCAGACCCAACAAAGCCTTCTCCCCAACCTCAAACCATCCAACTGGGGACCTACAACTTCTACCATAGAGAGCCTTAATAGGAGTCATACAAATACTAGAATGATAGCTATTATAGTAAGAAAACTCAATGAGTGAAAGATGATCATCCCAATTACTTTTAAACTCCAAAACACAAGCTCTAAGCATATCCTCACTAGTTTGGATAGATCTTTCTGCTTGGTCATCCATTTGAGAGTGAAAGGTCGTACTAAGCTTTAGCTTAGTGTCAAGACCTCTTTGGAAGGACCTCTAAAAGTGAGAAGTGAATTGAGCACCATGATGTGATATGATAGAAAGAGGCACCCCATGCAATTTAACCAATTCATAAATATATAATCTAGCATGGCACCATATGCAGTTTTGACCAGTAGGAAATGAGCCGACTTTGTCATTATATCGACCATAACCCAAATGGAGTCAAAATGCTTTCCAGTTTAGGAAAGACAAGCACAAAATCCATGTTAATTTCCTCCCACTTCCAAGTAGGAATCTCTATATCTTGGGCTAGGCCACCCGACCTTTGATGTTCGGCTTTGACTTGTTGGCAACTATGGCAATAGGATACAAAATTAGCAATATCTTTCTTCATACCATCCCACAAAAACACTTCCCCCAAATCTCTATACATCTTGGTAGAACCGGGGTGAATAGAATAGGATGAATTTTGAGCCTCATCAAGAATCTTCTCTCTCTAGTCATCAACACATGACACACACAATCTATCTTGGTACCTAAGGGCACCATCTCTCCCTTGGGAGAAAACCTCCACATTACTATCTCTCACCAAAGCCTTCAATTCTAACTAGGCAGGGTCAAGATCTTGCTTTGCCTTCACCTCCGCAGTCAATGAAGATTCAGAGCCATCAACCCCCACAATACCACCATTATCAACCTTGTCCAACCTAATTCCCAATCTAACCAACTGATGAACCTCCCTAGCCGCTTCTTTGGCACCATCATCATCATGTACTAGGATACCAATATACACCCTACTCAAAGCATCAGTAAAACATTATACTTATCGGGGTGATTATGCATACTCATATTATAATCCTTAAGAAGCTTTAACCACCTTAGTTGTATCAAGTTGAAGTCTTTTTGGGTGAATACATATTGGAGATTCTTATGATTTGTAAACACATAAACATGTATCCCATATAAGTAATGACGCTAAATGTTCAAATACAATGGTAGCCAACTCAAGATCATGGGTAGGATGATTCTTTTCATGCACTTTAAGATGTCTAGAGGCATAAGCTATCACCTTACCATTTTGTATCAAAACACAACCCAAACCAATCCATGAGGCATCATAATACACAACAAATCCTTTCAACCATTTCGATAGAGATAAGATAGGAGCTGAGTTATCCTTCAAAGTGTGAAAATTCTTTTCACACTCATCGGTCTACACAAACTTTCCCTTCTTTTGGGTCAACTTAGTCATGAGAGAAACAATAAAAGAGAACCATTCATGAACCTCTGATAGTAACCCGCTAAGCCAAGAAACTTCTAAGGTCTGATGGATTCAAAGGTCTAGTCCAATTTCTAATTACCTCCATATTCTTAGGATCCATATTAATACCTCCACTCGACACGACATGAACTAGAAAGGTAACCTCTTTCAACCAAAACTTACATTTCTCATATTTGGCATACAAGTTCTCCGTACTCAAGATTTATAACACCACCCTCAAGTGATCCACATACTCCTCCTTATATGAGAATAAATCAAGATATCATCAATAAATACCACCACAAACAAATCAAGGTAGGGTTTGAAGACCCTATTCATAAGATCCATGAACATAGCCAGTGCATTGGTCAAACCAAAAGATATAACCACAAATTCATGGTGCCCATATCTAGTCTGGAAGGTCATCTTGGGAATGTCACACTCCCTCACTTTCACTTAGTAATACCCGGACTGAAGATCAATCTTAGAGAAGTGACTAACCCCTTGAAGTTGGTCAAAAGGATCATCAATCCTTGGTATAAGGTACTTATCTTTTATGGTGACTCTATTAAGTTGCCGGTAGTCAATAGACATTCTTAGAGAACCATCTCTCTTCTTCACAAACAACACGGTACACGCCAAGGTGATTGTCTAGGCCTAATAAAACCTTTCTCCAGCAAATTTCTCAATTGATCTTTCAACTCCCTCAACTCTACTGGGGCCATATGGTAAGGGAAAATAGAAATGGGTTGTGTATTAGGAAGGAGGTCTATACCAAAAGCTATTTTCCTTTGAGGAGGAACAACGAGAAGATCATTAGGAAAGACATCAAAGGACTCACTAACCACCGAAGCTGACTTTATTGGTAGGACTTTGGACTCAACATAAATAACCCTCACAAGATGATAGAGACCCCCATTAGAAATCAACTTTTGGGCTTTAATGGAAGAAATAAACCTATCCTTGACCACCATATCTTGACTCTCCCACTCAAGGATGGGTTCATTAGGGAATTGGAATTTGATCCTACACGCTCTGCAATTAATCGAGGCATAATATTCATACAACCAATTCATCCCAAGAATGACACCAAAATCCATCATATCCAACTCAACAAAATTATAAGGCAATATCTTATGCAAAATAAAAATGGGATAATTCCTATAGACCCTTCTAGTAATAATGGATGCACCAACTGGAGTAGACACCTCATATTGCTCACACAATAATTTGGATTCAACATGCAACTTTTTGGCAACAAAAGGATTAACAAAATAAAGAGTGAAGGTCTATCAATGCATAAACATCAAAATTGAAGACTTTTAACAAACTGGTGATGACATCAGGCACATCATCTACACTTTGCCTCTGTTGAAGAGCATAAAACCAATTATACCTTGGGGCACCACCTTGTTGACCTCCTCTTCCCCTATGAACCGCATTTGCACCTCAGACTTGTGGACAACCATCTCTACCCTTTTTTGTATTACTTGGACAATCAATCATCTTGTAACCTACTTCTCCACAACTATAGCAAGCATTCGTGTTCCTCAAGTATGGGCCATCCTGACCTCTACCATATCTTGGGCACATAGCATTAGACACCACACCACCACCAACTTGTACCCTTGGGTTATCATCAGTAAGCCTCCTATTAGGAGCATGGGAAGACCCTTGGCCTTGATTAAACCAACCACCCTTGGGACCTTGGAACCTATCTTCAAAATGGGCCCTCTTAGCCTCATTACCTCTTCCCTTCCTCAACTTTCCCCCCTCTTATTATTCAACATAAGTCATGAGGAAGGACAAATCCATATCACCAATCAACATGGCAGCACGGCACTTCTCATTCACCAAATTGGATACACCCATCACAAACTTATTCATCCTAGACTTTGGCTCAGCCACCAATTGTGGAACATATTTAGAGAGTTGGTTGAACTGAGGGAATACTCCCTTATACTTATGGACCCTTGCCTCAAATTTATGAACTGATCATTTTGACCTCTCTTAGCTCAATAGCGAAGAATCGGTTGAGAAATGCTGCCTTAAGCCCCTTCCAAAGGACCACATTATTTATCCCCTTCTGCTCCTTCTATTAAGTAAACCATATTTGGGCCACCACTTTGAGTTGGTAAGCTGCCAACTCCACCTTCTCTTCCAATCTAACACCCATAATAGACAACACTTTGTACACTTCATCAATAAATTCTTAAGGATCTTCATACATTTTAGACCCATAGAACTTTGGTGGGTTCATCCTCATGAAATCCCTTACCCTGGATATCAGTAGGAGCATAATGGGCTTGGACAGATTTGATCAATCGTGGCTTGTGCTAACATGGCAATAGCATCCCGGAACTTTTTAAGAGCCAGTTGTTCTTTGGGTGTATGAGATCTTCTTCCTCTTGGAATAGGCATGATGTAGCATAGCAAAGAATATTTGTTAGGGGAAAACCTTACTTTAACTCCTATAGCACGACTTAGATCAAAAAGAGGGGAAATATTTTCTAAAACACACTTATATCCTCTTACTCATAGTTATGGTGCACTTCATAAGAATGAATAAAACTCTAATTGACGCGGTGTGTTGGATGCTGAGGACCATTAATAACCTAGTGCTCTGATACAAAGTTTGTCATGACCCAAGCATAGAGTCTAGACGTGACACGGTGAGTGGGATTCCAAAGGGACCCCAAACAAGCTTCTTAGCATATCACTCACACATCCTAGGTTGCAGAAGAGATTAAATAATAGTAAAATCATATAAATAGGGATAAGAGGGACTAAGGGAAGTCTTAAATAGCATAGATCATCAAAAGAGTTAAATCTTAAGCATACTTACATAACTTGTCCAACAACACCTCTAACATAGATTGGGCGGGGGTTAAGATAACTTTTCGGGCTCACCCTTTTAGTATCAAAGTGTAACATAAGGAAATAACAAAAGTAAGAGTGCAAATCTAGTGTCCCCAAACCTGAGGATTCACCAATAGCTTATCTTCAAAGTAGTTAACTAGCCATAGGGAGGATGATCGTGAGAGTCTCCAATCCCTACATGGTAACATCATCTAGCCATGGAGTATGCGTTAGTACATTGTATGTAGGATGCAATGCAATAAGAGATAGAAAACATAATCAAAATGCATATACATAAGCAAGAGATAGTATATTAGCAACATGACATGCATGATCAATGGTTGGAGTAAAACATGCTTGTATAGAATATAATAATATGTAGGAAGAGACAAACATCATAGACCAAGCATCTAAAACTTGGAATCCAAGGCCTAGTACCCTTTGGTAATGCCATCATGCAATATATATTGAAACACTTCATCAAATCTCAAAATAGATCATAGATTCATATCTCAAAATATGCTTAAATAGTCACACATTTCTGAAACCCCAACATAGTTCATAATCAATTCATACTAAGAAATACCCATAGATAAATCAACTTGAAATCATGCAATTTACTTCAAAAGAAAAGTTGTGCACCATGGGTGAAAGGACCCAATAGTTGATACCCATATACCTCCAACTTGAGGATCTTCTTGAGGAAGAATTGAATGAGAACTTGAAGCTTGAATGAATTCCTTAAGATCATGGATGAGTTTGGCACACTTGATTTTGAATGAAATATTTGTGTAAGTGTTTCAGAAGGCTTTGGAGAATATCTTGAATGATTTGGGGTTGAAAGGCTTAGGCCCAAGGCCTCAAAGCCATAGACTAAAATAGAAAAAACTAGCAACAAAATACACTGCTCCTCGATTGCTCCACGTCGCAGAGCCAACGCAAACCAATTTTGGAAATCAAATTTTGGCGAAATTCATATTTTGTAATGGCCCCTCTTGAATTTGGATTATACCCATCCCCCATACAATTTTGCCCTTTGATCAAGAATATGAAGTCAGAATTTTGTTATCGCACACGGATTTTGAGATATATGGAAATAATGAATTTGGGCATTTTTAACGCATATTTTCGGGCACTTTTGGGGCATTTCAATCATTCCTTTCCATCCCTTAGAACTATGTGCTTAATGTCTTATTGTACACTTCCAAACTGATGATGTTTATGTGGATGCTATGAGGCATGTTTGGGGATTCTCAAGTTTCCAATTGCCATGTCACTCCTACGCCCTTGGGTCGGGTTGTGGCATACACTTACCTAAAATCAGAGTTGTATTTTACTTTGTGTACTTCATTATGCTAAAATAGTGTTTGCATCTTATGACAGAACTAATATTTTAGCTGGCTTTTATTGCTAGAGTTAGCTATAGTGAGTGTTAAAGTCTATGTTGGCTAGAGTTAGTCGATTTAGTGGATAGCGGAGTAGCTACTTAGTTGACTTGTACTTGTGGTAGAGTTATCACAGTGAGGGGGAAGGGATCTAGAGTTAGGTTCCTTGGTTGCAAGAGTTTGTAATCAAAAGCTTTGACCTTTGAAGTTTAATGGAGTTGGTTTGAAATCCTTTGAGTATAGCTTGTGGTTTTCTCATCCCTTGAGCAAGGGGTTTTCTACGTAAAATGTCACAACCCAAGCCTAGAGCCTAGATGTGACATAAAGAATGGGGAGCTCGAAGGGACCCAAAATAAGACTCTTAGCATATCATTCACACATGCTTGGTCACGAAAGAAAAATAAGCATCACATGATAAAATAAAAAGGGAAGCAACACTAAGGGAAAGTCTTTGATAATCATAAAAGCATAAAAGATTCAAGCTCATAACATAAGTACATCATAATATCCAACAACACCTCTAACATGGAATGGAGTGGAGGTCAAGACACTTTTAGGGCTCACCCTCATAGTAACAAGTGTTCAATAGAAAGAAGTCTCAAAATAGCAAGAGTAACATAGGTAGTGTCCTCAGACTTGACGACTCACCAAACTTATCTTCGAAGTATCGAACTAGACATGTGGAGGATGATCAAAAGGTGCTCTAATCCCTATATGGTAATATCATGTAAGCATAGAGTATGCGTTAGTACATTTGTATATACTAAATATGTGGGATGCAATGCAACAAGACATAAGCCAATATAGTCAAAATGCATAATCATGAGCAATAGATATATGATCTTAATATGTCATGCATGATCAATGTTCATAATAAAATATGGTTGTAAATCATTCATATTGCATAATATATAGCATTAGTATGTGGAAAATGACCTCAACTGACATACATAAAGTAGCAACAACTTAGAATCCGAGGCCTGACACCCTCTTGGTTCAGGTGACCGGGCATGACACCCCCCAGCGAAGTGTGGTCTACTTGTCAAAGCAAACCAAACATGATAACATGAACTATATAGATCCACTAGGATAGCAAGGCTAATAATCATAATCTATGGTCGCACATAGTTTAGAGACTAAAGAGTTTATGTAAGGACCCCTTGAGTCTAGTCCCTATCTTGAGCCTCAATCGGTGCTAAGTCAAATCCCACGGAATACTTGAAATAATTATAACTTATGTAACTTGTAAGAAACATGAAACATGACATCAATAGCTCTTGAAACATGCTTGACCTCTATTAGTAAGCCTAACTTGAAACATGAGAATAGATCATAATCATACATGGACCATTACTTTAAAATGAATGACTTACAAGAGATAAAAATCTTGAAATATGGCTTAACTTGTAACTTGTAAAATCATAGATAATTTTCATGAATTCAATACATAATTGAAAGCCCTTAATTATCATATAGTCACTTGTCGATTCCCGGGCCGGCTTTGGTCGTGCGCAAGTATAAGCAAGTGTATTTAGGTATAAATTCCAAAGTGTGGGGGCCATAGTGGGACATATTGATGGTACGATACATGGGCGTAGGGACGGCGATACATAATGCCTGTGACCCACCTATCCTATAAAGTGAATGCAGGGACGGTGATACATAATGCCTATATTCCACTATTACTACATCTATCACATGACGTGACTATAGGGACGACGATACGTAACGCCTATAGCTCACCTATCCTATAAATT
>JAOTQJ010061064.1:0-13776 GCA_025642045.1 Solanum sejunctum | reverse complement strand
CGAAACCAAAATGGCACGAATAGAGTCGTGAGAATCACATGCATAAAAACTAGTTCCAAAAACTTAGTAATATGCCACATGTTCATTTTGAAATCAAGAAGTTAGTCATTTATGAAATTTTGACAAAGTTGCTCAAATTCACACATAAAGGTGATTTCGATAGAACTTTCTCTATTTTCATCATACACATTACTAGAATAGGCTTCAAAATAATTTTTTTAAAGTGGTCTAGAATCTCTATCGAATGTTATACACGTTAATAAATTTCCGAACCATTTGAACCTATAGTTTTCTAAACTATTTAACTTTCGGTCAAACGAACACCATTCATGGATTCGAAAGACTCAAAATTTAAGGATGAAGTTAATTTCGCATAATTGTGGCAAGGAATGAACATAGATCCCATTTAGGCTTTTCGTCGAACGTTACAGCCATTTGCGCCCTCCAATAACATACATTCTTTTAACATGCTAAACTATTTCACACTTTTACAACTTGCGGGCTCTACATACCCAAGAGTCCAAAATATAAATATAATTTTTATAAAAGTACCAAGGAGTGAATATAAGATATATTTGGACCCAAATTGTGAAGGAAAAGAAATTTTTCAAACATAAGACGTTAACCCAACTTGACTAATTCATGCCAAGAGATAGAAATCTTTACATACCTCGATTACTTTCTCCAACTAACTCCAACGCAAGACCAATCCACTTTATGCTTTCGGATGTCTAACGTCTACACAAATTATGATAACGCTAACAATTAACTACCATATCGGGTTTTAAATCCTAACTCTCTAGTTTTAAATTTTATAAAAATTCCGGCAATATCTCCCCTTAAATTACGCTACCCCGAGAATTCAACTTGGTTCACATAATCAATCAATAACAACAACAACAACAACCTACAACATCAATAAACCCTCTTCAATACCATCACAACATCAAAACACCACAAAACTCTATTGCGATATAGTTGGTAAAATAGGGAATCATTTATACAAACACATATCCACCATATTCAATCCTTCCTATATACTCCAAGAGTTATAACATGTCACTCCAACGCCCAACGCAAAACCCCGACGCTAAAACATAACATTATACTTTCAAGGGGGCTCCAATTCAAGCTAACCTTCCTGTAAACATTCATATAATTTCCCAACACTTCTTTCACCCTACAAAAACTATTTTCATGACAAATAAACATAAACACATGACTATAAAACAATATATCTTCATATACAACTTGTCTTCAATTCCAACCCCAAATTCAAAATTCACAATTATCACAGACAACCAACCCTTTTATCATGTTTTACCTTCAATTCAACACATCCTAACACCCCCACAATCATTAATTAACATAAACGAGGCTAGAAATTAACATACCTTTCAAGCTCCTTACTAGACCTAAACCTTCCTAGCCATCGAACCAAGCGTTTTCTTGACCAACTAGCGCCTCTACGCCACTTAGGGGATTTACTATACCAAGATTGAAGCGTCAAGTAATTGAAAACTCAAAAAAAAAGAATCTTTCTCTCAGGTTATTGTAGCAACCCGAGAGCTCTCTCTCTTGTTGCTCTAAAATTTTTCTAAGTGTGGATGTTCTTCTTAAACAAGAGATAAACTCCCGTATATATAGGTAAAAGTCCCACACATGAACCAATTACAATTAGCCACACACATGACCCCACAACAATTTAATCTTAAGAATTAAACTTAGAACAATATTTACATTTGGTCCCAAACTTTACCAAATCAAACCAAATAAGGACTTACGGGTTCTAACTTATGGGGTCTAACAGACCCTTTTATTAAAAATATGCATATGACATTGGGCTCAAAAGAGAGGTACAAAAATGAGGTCCAAGTTTAAAAGACCTTGTCTATTTAATTAATATATAAACAAACTAGCAACTCTAAATCTTAAAGTTTTCTTTTCTGCATCCTTCATTTTCTCTCGTTGTCCGTCGTTGCCATGTCTCTTTAGTTCTCGACCAACACATATTTCTTGCTCAGCTTATGGGTTATGAACTATCTTAATCCTTTCTTGTGTGGCCTTCTCGTTCACAACAATCAAAAGGTATGACGATGTTACTATTCTATGCACATCTCTCTTTGACTATCTGACAAATTCTCTTATTTGTTAATTTGATTTCGAGTTCACATTTTGAGATTGAATTTGAGTCTAGACCTTGAATAATGTCCTTTGGTTTACTGCTCTAGAAAAGGTCAGTAATTTCACCTGTTTGTTTGTTTTATCCATGTGAGACTATTTTTTCTTTGTCTAATATGTTGTGCTTTCCCTTTGTTTGGCTTACTTTCGTACTTACATCTAACCTTTTATGAGATTATTTATTGTGTTGAGTTTATTTTCAATGTTTAGATTATATATAATGATTAACATTAGGAACATTAGTAAAAATGCTAGTTAATAACCTAAGATATCTTCTCTAGTTAAATCCCTAACTTGGTATCCAACAATCTGCTTTTCTAAATACCTCCTTAGCTTTGAAAAAGATTTTTAATAACTTATTATTTACCCCTATGTTCAAATAAGCAAGTTTAAAATGAGTCAAGCTTGTTTATTCATTTCTTTTTAATCATAGAAGCATTACTTTAAGAAATGGTACTCTATCTCGTTTAGGTATTACTATGTTAAATATTTTTATTTTGATATCCAAGTAAATCACATTGTTAGTACATTTTGTCTTTTCAAAAAGAAAATAATAAATAAGACGACGGCTTACGTTAATCCTGATTAAATGCTAAAGGATAGGTCAACTTACAACTTTATTTCATAAAGTCAAACTCGTGAAAAAAAATTTTTTGCATGTAACTGTCTAAATCATTGCTTTCATTAACTTATATGTACAAATTATTTTGTTATAGAGTGTTTCTATTAAAATACTTTTAATATGTCTTCTAGCTATATTTTTACTTATGTCATATTTCTAGTCAAGTCTTAATAATTTTTTTAAGTTATGATAAGTATTATTCAACTCTTTTGGGTCTTTATATATAAAGTTAGTATGTTTTAAAGTTTTACAATAATTTTTTTTCTAAAGGCTAATTTACATCCAGTTATAATAAGTAGTAATACTTTCCTAAACTTTTTAATAATGTATTTTATAGTCCTCTTTTGATTATCCTAAGTTAGACTAGTAACTATTTATAACGGATCTTACATGGTACTTAACCCCTTCCCTTTAGGATAAGTAGAGCCCTTACTTAGAATCACATAAGGTTAGTAGACCTTAATTTTGAGCTAATTAGCATCACTTTAGCAAAATAGGTATCTTAATTTAACTAAAAATTAATTAGGTGGTGACTCCTTAAGTTAGTTGATTTAGAAATCACCAATATGTTATACCCGCTTGACCTCGAGTTAAAATAGGGTATAACATTTTTAACGAAAATCATACTCCATATCATGTCGGTCAAAGAATTTGAAAAACCAAATTGGTTAATACTGATTCATATATAATACCTCGAAACTCTATCATAGGTCTTTGCCATGTCAAACTTCATAATGAAATTGTTGTAGGTTTATACTCCGTCATGTTATGCACCATATCCTTAGTAACAGTAATGCCCTCAGTGGTAGATTATCTTTGATGAAATTTGTCTCATTAGGAGAAATTAGCTTCTGCATCAAAGTAATCATTCATACTAAGGCACAAAGAAGATTAGAGGTAAGCCTATAAATGGTTGAGTAATCATACAAAAGGGTTACTAATTCTGCCTTAATGAGGCATAAAATGGTGACCATATAAAGGGTTATGCATATTGAGGCACAAAAGAGCTAGTGTTCATATAAAGGTTTAAAAGTAACCTTTTGCCACAACTGGATATAAGTAAAGTCTAGTCAACTGAAATAACTTAAAAGAAAGAACTAATGAACTAAATATGTTTTATAATTTCGTTTCTAATTGACTGACCATGTACTATATATTATGACTTGTTTCCTCCCTTAACCCTTCATTACCTTCATGGTTATTCAAAGTCTTGTTCTGACACTTGTTAAGTTGAAGCAGACCCTTAGCATTTATTCCTGGAAGATGTTGGAAGGAATAGACCATCACATTCTAATCTTGTATAAAGCAAGTTTAGCAAGAATATGCGCTAGTTGGTTTCCTTTTTTTTGTAATTAATGATATTGTCCATATCTCGAAAATATTACGTTTATTGCCGCTAAAAAGTACTTTTGAATTTTGACCAAACAATTGAAATCTTTTAAAAAATAATTATAATTTTAATTTGAAGAACCTGACCATGCAGGATATTTATTTTGTTTGCATAGATAGTTTATATCTTTGATATTTATTTTCTTCATAGAATTATAATTTTTCTGTGAATGCACAACCATAAGGAAATTTTCGCGGATAAGAAGGTGCACCACTTTAAATCTCATTGAATAGATCATATAAAAAAATCCATCATAATCCATAAATGGAGGGTGTGAGTTCCAGAAAGAGGCACCTAGTAGGCATCATCAGCCGACCGAGTGAAACACAATTAATCTAGAAGAGTCAAATATAAAGAATTGCTGGAGATTAGTGAAAAAGAACTCAAATCAAGGAAACAACGTATCTGGAATCCCTCAAACCACAATGGATCCAAACACAAAGATGAACAATGATAGCTAAATCAACCCGAGTGATGAAGAACAATATCAACTGACGAAGCTGTGTAGACCTATACCACAACTATCCCCATCTAGGATGTGTGTCGTATATAGGTACAAGGCCCTAATATCTATGCATATATGCCAATTGGGACCCGTTTGCCCACAAGGTACATCCCCGCACAATTTGATCAACTAAATCACAATAGAACCTAATTCCCAATATCACATGATCATGGTTGTACATGGGTGTAAGGCCCTAGTATCTAAGTCTAAATCCTCATTGAGCCCCCATAAACACAGAGGGTACACCCACGCACAATCAGGGTGTCTGTAGGTTTATGCATTAATAGGTAAATAGTTAGATCTTTGACTCATCCAAGAACCAGTATGACATGGGGCCTCGTCCCTAGTCCTCCCGACTTGGCCTCCAGTTGGGGAAGTCAATAAGGGCGAAATATTTTAACAATATACATAACAGTGGGACATATTCCCTGTGGGAAAAAGAATCCCCCTTATATAATTGGCAGTGTCTTAGACCCAAATCTTAGTCGGCGCTTGTATCTCAAAATTGACATACATCCTTGGTTTCTCAAGTGTAACCATCCGAACATGACCTCAGAGTGTGTCACCCGAGGACTAGAATATTCAAACGTGACTATCGAAGCTCAATGGTCACAAGGAGAATCATTTAGGACTCAAAATATCAAAGCAGTCACATACTCACAAGTCTGTTCAAATTTGGAACACTAGAGGCATATCATGCCAAGAGTGAACATAGGCAACAACAATTATATCATTCCCAAAGTGAATGTAGGCCACTATCTCACTACTTAGGTACCCCATAATCTCAATCCAACCCCAACAGTTGTCTCAGATATAATAAATACCCTACCATCAGATGGAATGAACTAGTGGACAACAACTATTGACTATACATCAAAGTGTATATATCACATATCACCATAAAGCCATACCCAACTAAAGCCAAGTATACCATAACCTCATCATCCCCAAGTGTCCAAAGTAAACAAAAGCAATGACAGTCAAGACATAGGTATCCCATAGATCTAGCTACGTGGGGTTACGGCAATACCACAACACTAGCCTATACTCGGCCCTTAGCAGGCCCTTTTCCTATGCAAAGAAACTCATAGTGCAACGTCTGTGCAACCTAATTTAAAGACCAAGAGTCTAGGCAATTAGAAAGATGTCAAATACCTAGAATCATATATATTAAGCCCAGCTGCTACAAAGGATATTGCCTAAGGCAACCATGTGCCAGCCTATTAATAATGTGCCCTTCTCAAAATAGGGTGCTAGTCCCTAGGACTGACCCATACACATAGCCTAGGAAGCTCGTGGGATATAAATTATAGTTTACTAACAAGGTCACACTCTCATCTCTAATCGGCCACTGATATCACATGTCACAAGTTTCTCCTAGGAGTACAACTATAACCATTCTTAGAACATGGTGTGCTTCTCTAGGGATTAGCCAGTAGCACAAGTGCACAACGAATAACAGCCAAAAATAGGATCATATAAACCACAGAGCAACATAAAATCATGTTTAATTCAGAAATTCTACAACAAGTACTCAAACCAGATATAGGCAACCACTGCCACATCATACATATACATATGTCAACCACCCAGAACCCCTAGAATCATATATAGATACTAACTTCAGTGAATAGGGTATCATGTAATCACTTGTCCATATCATGAGCTAGTGTATTTTATGAGCTTCAGACCATACACACATACAAGAAAGAGTCAAGCACATTGTACATACTTGTCACGTGTTTGTAACCCAACTAGCCTCTTTTTGATCCCTCTTGTAGTCATATAGTGTAGGAATTTAGTCAATATAGTAGCTTTACTTACACAGGCTTCAACAAAATTGTTGTAGCCGTATATCATCATACATAAGACATACAAATACACAACCAGCTTTATACAATATATATTCCATAGCTTAACCCATACATAGTATTTCTGCATATTCCAACTTAATTACACATGTAGTTTAATGCAGTATAAGATTTAGAGAAAGTGTAGCCTATCTAGCATATGACGTTTTATGTCCCGAATCAACCTATTCAAGCTTTTCCCTTTTGAATAGCTTTCTAATCCTGCTCAGTTGTTAAAATACAATTCACAAGGTCAATATGGCCATATGGCTTTAACATCTTAAAAAAAGGTGAAATCAGCCCAAAAGTGCCTAAATTGGGAGAAATAGGGCCTATTTCAAAAATCCCAAACAATCCCTAAAAGCACAATCCCCGTGACAACCCAATTTTATAGTCAAAAAAATGTCCCAAAATGGCCCCCAAAAGACTGAGAAAGGGCCCAAAAATGAAGTTAAAAAAGCTTGACAGGAAACATTCTTCTAAAAAATCTCTCGGTCAAAATTCTTGAAAAGAAGCTAAATTCAGCAAACACACAACATACTATAGTGTTTCTCTCAGAATATAGAACAATTTAGACTCAAGTTTCGTAATTCCATCAACAATCATCTAAGAAATCAACGCACAATATTATAACAAATGTTGAGAAAATAACTAGCTAAGCCAATTATTTTACCTCAAAATATATATGCCATATATCAAATCCAACTTCTCCAAGGCATTGAATGCAAAACTCCAAGTCACGCAGACCTTTGAATCGTCAAAAATATACTTATGTAGTCAAAATTATGCCCTTTTGAACTTTTCTCTCAAAGCTATCCACGACCAGCCTTTTATAGGCTTGATACCACCTTCCAAAAGGCCTTGGTGAACGTGGCCTGTCAGGTGTTAGCGTAGAGCTTTGCAAGTGCCAGGCCTCCGTGAAGGCAACCATGGAGCCATGAATGTGCACCTCTAGAAAGTTAGGCCTACGGGAATGCGCTACTCCCATCGCGAATGCAGAGAGTTGGATAATCTGGTGCTGCACCAGCTACATCAAAAACTTCCCAGGGCATTCCTGGGGTCCTAGGGTCTATTTTATGCAAATAACTAGTAAAACCATATGGATTTTGATGTTCATAATCCAACAGTAGTCAAAATTCCCAACAGAGCATCCTATGAAAAAAAATGAGGGTCCCACTTCTTTCAACTAATTTTTGCTAAAAGAATTGAGGGGGTCAAAATATAGCCAAATGCCCTTGTCAATCGACGAAGGGTCGTCTTAGACTATTTTCTATGTTTCAGAGCCCACCATGCCAACAGATTTCCATTCCGAGCAATTTAGCTAGGTTTTTACAAAAAAATGCTTTTTAGCTTCTGGTTGAACTCATTTTGAAACTTTTGGCTCAAATTCATACTGGGACCCTCTATACATGAACTAATCACCCTCCCAGCCTAAATAGAATGTTCTAGAACTGATGGAATCATCAGAATCCCATTTTGAGGCCGTTTGCTTTGGTTTTATCAGAAAAATCATTTTCATAGTTATAACTTCTCAATAGCTTGAAAACTCGCATAATTTGCAGCCAAGACCACCCACAACCATTCCTATAGTCATAATATGCCATAAAAGATCGAATATCACCATATCGAAGCTCAAACAAACTTAGTAGCTGCAGAATACAAAAATGAGCCGAAGGGCCATTACAACATCCCCTACTAATAAGACTTTCATCTGCAAAAGTATGAATGTAGGCATACCTACAAGCTACATTCACACCATGAGTATATCGATCATAAACATGCTTTATATCCCACAATAGTTTGGCTCCCTTCCCATTGTCAACCACAGATGGCTCACAGTCTAAAAATGGTGGACTATGGCCAACATACTCACTTTTACACACATGGCACAAACCTCTTTTTCCCTCTTGTAAACTCGACCCGGCAACAAAACCAAACACTTACTAGTGTAGAAAATACCCAATAGGCTACCCACTCAAATAGGTCCCAGTACCTCCCTTCACACCTAGACATCTGTTTATCACTTCTCAAACATGGTCACTAGTAGCTATTACTATTGAACCCTAATTTTGTTGTGTTTAATAATAAACCCTTGGCAAGAAATGTGACAGTAGCCACCAATGCATATAAGTCAACAAATTCCTATTACATAACATAGTAGTTAGTTTGACGGACAAAATTAACTACTCACAATGGCCACAAAAGATTCCAATAGAACCTACAGAATGTTCACCATCAAAATCTCCCTGAAGACCATAAGACAGATATTTAACTCCACAAAATCATGCTGGAGTACATGTAACTCACGTAGAATACACTAGTGTGACGTCAATATGAAGAAGAAGAATGTATAGTAGAACAAGATAGAGGTAGGGCCTAACTCTGATACAACTGGTCCAACCTGTTTCAAAATTTCTATAGGATTGATATATCGGGGATATTTTCACCTTGACTTCTGACCTGGATGACTTCTCTAACGGGTGACACCCTGAAAACCACTTTGTTCCTGATTGATTATAAGAATTATGATATGTATGTAAGTTTGACGTGGAAATCTGGAAGATCCTAAGTCGCGTATTGCCCCCATAAAGTGAGTCATACTTACCCGCTCCTTAGTTATTATGTGCTATGTGCTATACGAATCCATGTTAATCCTTTCCTTATGACATCCCCATAGTGTGAGTCCTACTTTCCCATCCCTTAGAACTATATGTTTACTATTTGTATACGCGACCTAACCGATGATGTGAATATGGATACTTTGAGGTTTTATTGGGGACTCTCGCGTTCTCATTCACCATATCACTCCTAGAACCTAGTTCTGGGTCGTAATAGGAGACCTCTTGGCTTACAGTCCACTTCTTTATGACTAAGTCCTTTATGAACTTTGCATACCCAAGCATCTTCTCCAATGCCTCAATAAGAGGGATATTGATGGAGAGTTTCTTCTACATAAAGATAAAGTGTTGGAATTTACCTTTCTCCTCCTTCTTTAAGTCATTGAGGGAAAAAAGAGGGAGGTCTAGGAATGGATTTCAACTTTTGTCGCGTCACTACTACATCACTTACCCCATCCTTGCCATGAATACCTTCAGTCTTTGAATTATTTCTCTCAACCATCTCCTCACGAACATCATCAATACCAACAACCAACACAGAGGGTTAATGGTCTGTTTGCCACCATATGTAATCACCGCCATACATAACCCCTCACTCTTGTTGCTGGGTAATGTATCTGTCATGATCCAAGCGTAGGGCCTAAATGTGAGATGGCAAATAGGGAACCCAAAGGAATCCCAAACAAGCCTCATAGCATATCATTATACATCCTTAGTAGCAGAAGCATATAAAAGACATGTAGAATAGAATGGGGCATTGGGTCTAAAGGAAAGCTATGTAACACATCAACATCGAAAGACAAGGAATCATTGTTCATATCATAAATACATAACTTGTCCAACAAACACCTCTACATACATAGATAGAGCGAGGGCCAAGGCAAAGTAACCAGGCTCACCCTCACAGTCAAATAAAACATAGGGTAGTGTCTCAATACATATATAAGAGGAAACATAAAACAAAGTCCCTGAAATGGAGGACTCACCAACAAGCTTGGAATAGTACAGTCTAGCCACATGGGGGAAGAGGATGATCAACTTGGGCACCGGTTCATACAAGGTGATATCATGTAGGCAAGAGTATTCATTAGTATATTTGAATTTACTAAGTATGTGATATACAATTCAACAAGAAATAAGCTCTATGATCAACATGCATAATAATAGGCAATAGTCATAATATAGCAAGATAACACATATGACTAATGCATACTTAGAACATGCTTAAGTAATTCATGCTCATATAGAATATCATATGTGTAGAAGATAGCAAGCAAGATTTCCTAGGTATGAACGCCTTGGGGTTAGTGGTGATGTCGCCCTATCACTTTGGTGGATGAATACGAATCCTCGTCTCAATTAGTGATAATACTGCCCTATTACCTAGGTGGATGAGTACAAACCCCTATCTCAATTGACGAGTATAAACCCCCATCTAGGTAGAGAAGTACGACCCCTTCCGTCAGTTACCTAGGCTCTTGTCCCCCATGATCAGGCATGGTCTAATGCAACACTTTATATAGAGTTCATCATATGCATAAGCTTATTTCACTATCATATAGTCTATTATGTCATATACATAAGCTCTTTCAATCATCATAACATCATTCATATCATATCTCATGCTTTGGCCTTCATTTCCTCAAGAAACCATAACAGGACATTTTATCAAACACCTTGGGGTATGTAATGGGAGCATAAGACCATGCAATTTAGAGATGAAATCATGCAAGAAAATCTATTATAAAAATATCAATCAACACCTTACAACACCCCCAAGACATTTACATCAAAACCTCTCATCAAATCAAACATTAGATCCAAGAGTTATAGCTTAAAACATGCTAAAACAACCATACTTTCATGAACTAAAATCACTGTATAGTACATTTCTCGATATACAAGGCCCACATGTAAAATCAACTTTACATCATGTAATATTAGTAAAAAGAAGGCTTGGGTACCATGGGTGAAAGGAACTAATGGTTCAACACCACATACCTTGACTTTGGAAAACTCTTGAAGAAGATTGGAAATGAAGACATAAAGGTTGAATGAGAACCTTGATGAAATCCTTAAGATTGGTCTTAAGTTTGGGACTTGAATTTAGGATGCAATATGAGTATAAATATTTGAGCGAGTATTGGGGAATGTTTAAGATGATATGAGGGTGAAATAAGGCTAAGTGTATGTATTTTCAAGTGTGGGAAAGCTTAGACCTAAGACCTATAAGTCGTTGACCGAGAAAATTAAAATAGACACTAAAAATAATTGGGGTGCATTGTGGAGGCGATGCAAAAAACCCACTAGAATCTACATTTTGTGCACAAATGGGTTCTACAAAAATGGGCATAAATCCTTCATCTGAACTCAGAATGAGTTAAAACCAAGTGTGTTGGAAAGCTAATTCTAAGGGCTTAATTTGGTAAGTTGTGGGCCACTCAATTCTCTGTGTGATATGAGATATGCACCTTCAAAGTTGACCCTCTTAAATAGCATTGTTTGCGATTTTCGGATTTTGATACGATTACTCTAAAATTAGGGTTAGACCTATTTCCCACTCAATTTGACCCTTTGGGCAAGAATATGAAGTCAGATTTTTGAAATAACACATGGATTTTGAGATACATAGAAACTATAATTCTGTACACTTCTGAGGCACATTTTCGGACACTTATTTGGGTCGTTATAATATCTCCCCCTTGGGAACATTTGTCCTTGAGTGTCAAAGAAATGTACAATAGAAGAGTAATCATGAACAAATCAGCCCCAACAAGAATGCAACATTACTTTTCAAACACCATTTTCAAAATCTCAACATCGGTGTAAAATCATCATAAGTTTGCTAACTTAAACATGAATGCATATGAATAACATAGGGGCTGCAACATAATGCTTGGAATCATTAAAAAGAGGACTTGAAATGTTATCATAGGCTTGAATAGAATGAAAGATATATATATTGCTCCTCTATTCCCGCTCAGCTCCTTGAAAGACACATATGAATAGATGACTTTTCCAAAGTGCCTTGACGAACACTACATCATTATCAATCAACTTCACCACTTATCCATCCAACACCTCCACCAGGACCTTCTCCAAAGCCAACTTACTCTCCATAATACCCGCAACCTTAAAGTGTTCTATAATACTAGAGTCACCAACATCTCTCAACATAGAAGAATGAACAACCAGACGAACCAATATCTACACCCAAAGGCAATCCCCAACTTTAAGCAAGCCTTACCAACCTCCTTATACACCCTATAAGGACTCACAAACCATTAACTCAACTCCCTACTTACCAAAACAAACCTCACTCCTCATGTGTAAAACTTCTGGATTGACCCAAAAAGGCCATTTCTTGCACTTCAAACCATCAAACTATGGACATACTATGCCTATTATAAGGGATTGCTACACTCATGAACCTAGGTAGTTCCAACCATTATGCCACCTCTCTGATTTCTCCTCCAAACCCTACAAGGGCCCATAAACCTTAACCCGATTGCCAACCTTAAACACATCTAACCACTTGGTACCATGGATCACCATCTCCCCCTTGGGAGACAATCTCCACTCTACAATTTGTTTTCCACCTAGGGCTTCCAAATCTAATAAGGTGGGATTAAGGCCTTGCTTAAACAGGACCTCCTCAACCAAAGAAGATTTGGAACCACCAAAACACTACACTACCATTCTCAATTTCCCTCAACCTAACTTCCAATCTAGCCAATCGAGGGGCCCCACTAGTCACCTCCTTATCACCATCACCACAATGCTATGCTACCCATAGTCACCCCACTTCGAGCGTCAACCACATCACTAGCCTCAACACTGAACTTAATGAACACTCATATCATAATCCTTAAGGAGTTCTAACCACTTTCTTATTACCCCCAACTCACAACTATCATAATTAGCAATCAATCTTTCATCTCTCAAGACTTCCAATGCTACCCCCAAATGATTCACACCTTTGAACAAATCAATACCCCCATAACTAGAGACTACCACAAACATACCAAGGTAGGGTTCTAAGACCCTATTCTTGAGCTCCAATAGACACAACCGATGCATTAGCCAACCAAACAACTCCCCCAATATTAAAAATGATTAGCACTAGCTCAAAAGGATACTTAGGGATATCACATACCATCCTCCATACTTTATCACAAACCTCGAACCCCAAATCAACCTTAGAGAAGTAACTAACCCATTGTAGCTGACCAAATAGATCGACCATCCTTAGATATCATATTACAACCTTACAGGTTCTACACTCGTTGAATGCATGCTATCAAGTAGTGTAACTACTCCAAAACGTCCTACCCATCAAACTAAGTTGTTATGCCACAAGAATACTTGTAACTTGCATATGCATACATTCAAAGAGGCAATAGTCATTTTTCCAAATCATTTCAATGCACAATCGGGTTTAAATGCCAAACACCATTTATAATAATTCATATTTAGATTCAAATGTCAAAATTATCATTTCATAGTTATAATACTCATGCATAAGAATAACCCATTCATATACAAAATGGTGCAAGCACCCAAAATGCTTAAAGAGCCAAAATCAAAGGCATATATGTGATCACAATATT